>SKCR01028788.1:0-156630 GCA_019454045.1 Zanthoxylum bungeanum | reverse complement strand
CATTTACATATGTTCTTGGAGATGGCAGATACAATAAAGATGAATGGAGTCACTAAAGAGACCATCAGGCTACTCTTGTTCTCATCGTGAGCACATTTGTTGCTAAAACTTCAGAGAGATTTGAGAAGAATGAGTCGAGACTGAACAACATTGAAACACATATGGGCAATATAGGGGCAACGATGAAGTTCTTAAAAGTGCAGATTGGGCAGATTGCTTCTTCCACGGCCAATCAACAGAAAGAGGTATTTCCTAATACTGAAGTAAACCCCAAAGACCAGTGTCAAGCCATAACCCTCAGGAGTGGAAAAGAGACTAAAGATACCTCTCAGGACCAAGGCAGTCAAGGCGAAGAAGCAGCAATTCAGGAGGAAACAGTAACAGAAGAAGAGAACAATATAGCAGCTCCTCCATATAAACCACATTTTGTCCCAAAGACACCTTTGCCATATCCTCAATTCTTTCAAAGGAAGAAATTGGATAATCAGTTTGCCAAATTCTTTGACATCTTCAAAAAGATCCATATCAATATCCCATTTGCAAATGCTTTGGAACAAATGCCACTATGTGAAGTTTATGAAGGAGATGATGCCCAAGAAGAGGAAGCTGGCAAATTTTGAAACTGTAGCACTCACAGAAAAGTGTAGTGATATTATACAGAAGAAGCTTCCTCCAAAACTGAAGGATCCTGGCAGCTTTACCATACCTTGCACTATTGGGAATCGATAATTTGGTAAGGCGCTATGCGATTTAGGGGCAAGTATCAATCTCATGCCCTTATCCATCTACAAACGGTTGGGCATAGGTGAGGCGAAGCCAACCACAGTCACATTACAGTTAGAAGATAGATCTCTCACCTATCCACGAGGAATCGTAGAAGAAGTGTTGGTTAAGGTGGATAAGTTTTATTTTCCTGCTGACTTCCTTGTTCTTGATATGGAAGAGGATCTTGATGTTCCAATCATCCTTGGAAGACCTTTCTTGGCAACAGGCAGAGCGATCATTGATGTGCAGAAAGGTGAACTGAAAATGAGAGTTCAAGATGAAGAAGTCACTTTTAGTGTTTTCAGAGCTATGTCAAGTTCTCAAAGTGATGAAGAATGTCACATGGCAGATATTGTAGAGAAGGGAGTTGCAAACACGTATGGTGAATCAGTATTTTAGCAACCTACGTGACATAATCCAGGCCGACAACAAAGCAAAAGACCCCTTACAAGTACCAGAAGGGCCAATTACGAGGCAGAGGACCAAAAGACTCAGAGAAGCAATGACGGGATTAGTTCAGAGTTTTATGGCCGATTGCAACAAACAAATAGAGACGCATGTGGGCTTCAATAGAGAGGGCCCAAAGCCACTTCACTTGGCCCAAATCAGCTTCAAAGGCCTTTGAAGACTTGAAGACTTTGGTATTTTTGTAATTTAGTCTTTAGTGGCATTGTTGTCTTTATGCCTTTAGGGTTTCTCTTTGTAACACTATTTAAGCTTTCTTTCTTTTTCATTTGGAGGACAATCAACAGAATTTATAAAACTCAAAAGCTTAAAGCTTTGGCTATGGCCGAATTCTTGTAAGGGAGGGATTCTTATTTTCAAGTTAAAATCGACTTATCTAAGTTTTGGCAAACTTAGTGGCGTCTCCATTGCTAGCAAAACACTACAAGGATTCATCTTAAAGGTTCTCAAGGGCAAGCTCTTTGTGGGTCTTCTTCGTGGCCTTGGAAGGGTTTTGTTTCCACAAAATCAAATTCGCGGTTCTTGGGTTCTGTCCGTTGCTTGGGGTTTGCTTGGATTTCGAATCCAAATGGGTTTCTTGTCATTTGGTATCTAGAGCTCAGGGTTCCAAGGTCTGATTTTTCCTATCTTTTCTTTTGTTTGATTCTGTTTTTATTTTCGTTCTTGTTATTTTCGTTTCAGTTCTTGTTGGATCTTGTTTCTGTTTTCATTTTATTTATTTCTGAATCTGATTTTGTTGTGTTTTGCATATCAGTTCATCTTCTATCATTTTCCAGTTCTGGGTTTTTGTTCTGTTCTTCATATCAGTTCGTCATATACTTTCTGTTATTTAGCATATGTTGAAGAAATAAGCATGTTCTTTGGCGGCTGTGTGTTGTTTCTAAAACCCTAGTGAAGTTTGAAATCTGACTATGAATTCAGACCCTAAAACTTAGCCTTGAATTCAGACCCTGAAATCATACTCTGAAATTAGACTATAAGAACTTAGCCTTTGAAATCTGACTCTAAAATCAGACCTTGAAACTTAGTCTCTGAAATCAGACCCTGAAGATTAGCCTCTGAAAATCAGACTCTGAAATCAGACCCTGAAAAGTAACCTCTGAAATCAGACCCTGACCAGTAGCCTCTGAAATCACACTTAAGTGGAACCGGAACCGTAAACCGAACTGTAACCGAACCAGTCGGTTCCGGTTCGGTTACGGTTACGGTTCCCCTTTTGGTTTTTTTTTTAATAATAAATTTTAAAAAATAGAAAAAAAATTCTATAATCGTAATGTTTTTTCAAACTATCACATCATTTTTATAGAATTATTTTTTATAAAATTCTTTTAACATATAATCCTTTTTATAGCCAACTATTGGTTAGTGTTTTCTTCATATAAGCGATGTGGGATATTTGTTACTTGGCTATTGTGTCCCACATCGCTTATATAAAGAAGTCAATAACCAAGAGTTGGTTATAAAAAGGATGTGGACATTCATATTTTAGTATTGTAATTTTAAACCGCATTAAATTTTTTTATTTTTTTTACTTTTGGTTCCAACCGGAACCGTACGGTTTCGGTTGGAACCACTGGAACCGTTCGGTTCCATCGGTTCCAACCGGTTCGGTCAGGGTGAGAACCCTAACCGAACCGGTTAGGTTCCGGTTCGGTTCCGGTTCCGAACCGGAACCTTGGCCGGGTCTAATTGCCACATCCCGCCAAGATGTCTTTTTCATGTCATAACAACCGGTGGATACCAAAGAATAAGGCACATAGACTAACTGGTTTGCTAAGCTGAAGCCATCATGACTATTTGAGTGGTTAAGTCTGGCTGAAGACATTAAACTTAGCGCTAGTGGGGAGGCAACTCTTGCATTTGTTTATTTTTATTTTATGTATTTTATTTTATTTTATTGTGTTATTTGTTTGTTTATTAGTTTGCATTTTATTTGTGTAGATAGCCCAAACCACACAATCAAATTCTGACCAACATAAGCCTGATCAACTCCATGCACGGTAGTATTGTTCCTCACTCTTGTGGATGGGCCTTTCTCTTTGGGCTCCTGTTGGTTTTTTATTCTCGGCTTAGCCTTTATTTTAGGCTAGTCCCTTTGTACTTTGAACTTTTTCTTTTCTTCCTTGACCTTTGGGTCGGAAGCTTTGCTTATCGATGCCAGGCATGCGTGCCTCTTTTTCTTTATTTGGGCCTGCGAGCCTTCTTTTTCCTTTCGGCCTGCGAGCCTTTTCTTTAGGCATGCGAGCCTCTTTTCTTTCTTGTTGTGTATGCTTCTTGCCGTTTCGGGGGTATGCCCCCTCGAACTTGTAAATTCTTTCTCTGGAATATTTTACTTAATTTTTCCAAAAAGAAAAAAAAGTCTTAGAAATGATAAGTTCTCATTTTATTTTTATCTGATGCCTTGAGTAGGTTATCTAGGTTAAACTCGTAAGCACTTCACAATAGTTTTTTAGCAGTAAGAACCTATGTAGTTGGCAAAATGACTAGTTGAAGAAATTATTTATCGATGAATGACCGTTTGCTTAGATATCTATCTTAATATGCTAGTGTTATGGTGTATGGTATAATTAAAAATAAAAGAAAAAATTAAAAGAAAAAAATTGAGAAAAAAGAAAAAGTTAAACCACCTATAACCGATAAGCATGAAGCTACCCATGGACGAGTGTTAGGACCACCATGAGGAGAAATGCTACCTTAAAGGGTAGGTGTGTTGAAAAAAATATGGAAAAAAGAAAAAAGAAGGAAAAAAATTATATCATATTGAGCAAAGAAAGGTAATTACATAGTACTTTTAAGATATCTAGGTTGGTTTGACCTATCAAATCTCAATTTTTGAGACGAAATCATTGAGTTGGCTTACTTAAGAGTCGAGTTGTGAATGAACCTTTACACACACACACACACTGTGAGTCTGGCTTAGATGATTTATTAAAGAACTTGGATTTAAGTTGCATTGACTACTTTGAAGGTTCTCTGATTTCATTGGTAGGCATTCTTTGAGGATAATATTATGTGTAACTACCTGAACTGTTTTATTTGCTTTTATTATTTTTATATTTTTGCATAACTTTGTGTGAATGACGTTTGTGGGTGTCGTCTCTGTAAGCCCTCACGAGACTATAACTCGTCCACTAGGGTCGCATAGGGGTTTAAAGGCTTGTTGCATACGCTAAATGCAATCGTGATCCCTATGAAAGTGGCCTAGTTAATTTTGTTATTTTTGTTTGTTTATTTTTATTTAGTCTTTTGCTCGGGACTAGCAAAATCTTAATTTTGGGGGTGTTTGATAAGTGCGGTTTATACCCACTTATTCATGCACTCTTAGCTTATGATTTTGTTAGATTCTGTATCATTTAATGTATTTTGTAGTTTGTTTTATGTTTTATTGAGAGGAAGTATTGGAGCATGGATTTTGGAGCAATTGTACATATTTTGGGACCTTACGGACGCATCGAAAGCATGCAGGAAAATAGAATACGTGAAACGTCACATCCTGAAATTTTGGCATGGCATCGCGACGCCCAGACAAGATCCATACATGACGTTACGGTAGATGTCCAGAATCTTCAATTTTCAGTGTTCTACACACATAAGGACTCTGGGACTTCCCTATAAATACATAAGCTCCTCCAAAGAGAAAGATTGAAGAGCGATAAGAGGAGACAAAGACAATGACGTCCGAAGACGATGGGATTCGATTCGGGTTTAATCTTCTAGTTTCTTCCTTTAACTCTAATGATTTCTATTAGATTCATGACCATGCTTTCATTGTTTTATTATTTGTTCATGAACTAAATTTATTATTCTAGAGAATGATGTAGTCAATGCTTGAACCTATGTGTTATTTGCCAATTTAATTGTTATAAAGTTTTAATTTAATTTATTTATATTCTCTTACGTTTAATGCTTCTAGTTTGTTGGCCACAAATTGAGATGATGAATGTTTAGAATCTATCGCTCGAGAGATAGAGATTTTGAATAGGATCTAGAGAATATAACTTAGGAGATTTGTAGAGTTCAGGAAAATCTATAATCCCTTCGAAGTCGTTAACAAAGTATCACAGAGCGTGATGAAATATTAATTACTAGATTTTTATAGGGATACTGAAGTCTGTAATTGATAATATATTTACTCGGTACTCGGGAGAGGGAGTTAGAATAATTTAAGGTTCTTGACTTATAAACAATGCAACTGAAAAAGAATTGATTGGTATAACAAATACATAAGGGATAGCTAGGTGAAAGCAGACTCTAGAATCTCTCTCTTCTTGGATTATCTCTATCAAACGTTTTACTATCTTGTTTATTCCGTTTTTAATCTAAATTTAGTTGTTTTCTAAATAAAGTTAGGATTATCAATTATAGTACTTGTGAGTTGAATACAATCCTTGTGGGTTCGACATTCTTTCACTTATCTTTACTAGAACTTGACACCGTATACTTACAATACGATATAAAATATAGAAACAACGTGCTTAATGTGGAACAAAAAAAATCATTTTATAGCCAACGATAATGTAAAACGTTTATTGCCCTGGACAGATGGCACACCCTAAGTGGAACCAAAAGAAAGACGGGAACTATGAAAAGACAGGGTGATATCATGTTGAAATGATTTTTGAATTGATAGGACATGTGTCAGTTGGATCGATATGAGAAACAGCATGAGCACTAAGTAAAGAAATGATGGGCAATAAAATCACTTTTTATAAAAAAAAAATTATGGGTCATCTCAGGGCTGTATTAAATGAAGTCACATCAATAAAGGAACATCCTACCACTATTTAAAGTGATGCATTTAAAGGATAAGAGATAACAGTCGAGAAATACGGCTCTAATTTCATTAACTAAATCAATTGGGTCGTATTTGGGAGTAATTATTTATAACCAAAAATTACAATAATCGCTCATTCAGCCGAACAGTGGAATCGCCTAATCGGCCTAATAGTCGAATCGCCCAATCGATATAGCAATCGTATTGCTCAATAGGCCTAACCTCTAAATTGCTCAATCAGTAGCCAAATCGTCCCAGCCAGCCGAAAGCAACGCTATCAAGGAACAGTTTCACAAAAGTGACCAGGCAGTTGAAGGAAGCAACACGCGTTCATAGCGATTGACATAAGTAGCACACCACAACATGGAGCATAACCTGTCAGTTACCACAACATAGAGGCACGACAGTTTCCAAAAGATGGAGCAGCGAGCCATGAGATAATGTAATTCAATCGTTTAGAAAGTTACCGAAGTGGCCATCTGTGCCACTATATAAGCCCAAACTTAAATCTAAAGAAAGAGAGAACAATCAAAAATTTTCTTTTATCTAGATTAATCAATTAGGATCATGTGCTTGTGCCCATTGGAGGTATTCTTCAATAAAATCACTCACCTTACATGCTCTCATTTTGTTGTTCAATAATCCAACTTGATAATTTTGGATATTAATCTAAATTTTTAGGCATTAAACATGAAAATAGGGTATTGAACATGAAAAATTAATTTTATGTTTGACACAAGATTTTGACATTTCATATGTCAACATTGTTGCTCACTTGAAATTTTAGGCATTAAATATGAAAATTGTGCATTAAACATGAAAATTACAATATTATTGTTCACCTAACATTAACTTGAAATTTTAGTTATTAAACATTAAAATAAAACATTGAATATGAAAATAATAAATTATTGTCCACTTAGTATTAACTTGAAATTTTAAGCTTTTATTCAACATCAAAATAATATTGAATGCTGAACGGTCATTTGGCAGCCAATCTCCATATCTATACCGGGGTATATTATTATTATCAATAGCCTTGATTCAAAAGTTTCCTAATATCTGGAACTACAACTGTTTGAGCAATCAATGAGGATTCATCAAACAAATCAAACAAAAATTCTGAGTTTTTTTATTACTGATAACGTGACTGTGTTTTTAGTAATGCAATCTATAAACATTATAATTTAAAATCTACTGAGATTTTAAATCATATATTTGTAGCACATTCTTGAAACAAAATTTAAAAATCTATTCTCATTAATATTTGGGAGTAATCCACCTTTAATCCCAACAATAGGTTATAAAGGAGATAATAAATGACCCCCACCGTGGGGCTCGAACTCATGAGCAAGGGCAAGACATAGTATGGGCACGAGTGAGCTATATAGCCCATCCAAAATTTTAAAATATTTATGATTTTTAATTTTTTTTTTTTATATTAATGTATTCTAATGTATTTACAAAACTAGCATTGAATTTATAATAACAATTGTTTTTAAAAAAATTAAGGTTTGACTGTAACGACCGATAGTTTTTACAGTAGTATACGACTGTACTGCTACATACGGGATGAAGGCACATAAAATAAATTATGTTGAGACTTAAATATACTAGTGGGATGACTTTGGGGGTAATCGGTAAATTCATCGAAGTCCCGGGACGAGACTGTACAACGTTCCCTTTTGGATAGCCTGTGGTATTTGGGGCGTAACATTTTCATATGAACTCGGATATTTATGAATTTTATATTTCCGGAAAGCTGAGATCGAGATCTACGACTTTCGCGTTGAACATTTTTCCAAAATCGGACCAGAAATAGGTCAAAAACGTAAGTTAAATTTTGGATGAATAGTGATTTCGGGGTCAAATGCAAAAATCTCAAACTTTCTACACTTTTCCCTAACTTTCCAAATATCAAACACCCCCCCCCCCCCCCCCCCCCCCACACACACACACTATATAAAGGGCTAACTATTCACAAATCTCAAATTTTGGAAATAAAAAGGAAAGAAAAGAACGTGAAGAAGAAGAAAGGAAATAAGAAAAGAAGAAGAAGAGGAAGAAAAGAAATAGAGGAAAGCTTGGCAATCTTAAGAGGCTTGGAGGGTGAAGGAATCAAGTAAGGAAAGAGATTATCCTCAAGAATCGCAACTCTCTTCGGTAATGGATCCAGTACCATCCATATTCCAAAACCGTGAGTGGACACCGCTTTCTTTAAGTTGATTTTGTTTATTGATTTATTGTTCTTTATAAATTGAGACTTACTTTTCTAGCACATAAGGTGTTAGCCATGATTTATTTACAGTTGTTTTCAGATGATAGTGATTTAGAAAAAGAAATATTCTAATAGTATGGTTTTATAGTTTTTCGGGGCATGAGGGAAAAACTCGCCCCAGTATGTAACTTGAGACAGTATGGAATTGACGGACAGAGGGCATGTGCACATGTAGAGGACTGGGGAGACAGCGATACGTAACTGTTGGACAATTATGACCCATAACATCACTATTTGTAAAGAACATTGTGTTTTTATACAAATTAACTATGCGACCAAATGAAATTGCTATTTTATCATTATTATAATTAGATTACTTAGATATATAATGATAAAAGTCCATATTTCGAATCTCACTAGATGCATTTCCTTAGGGCCATGCCCCCTGGTGTGAAAAGCCAACGACTTACCCTGGCTGATCTGTGTTGGGAAACTTCTGAGGGCACAGGCATAGGTCCCGGGGATTAGTCGAGGTGCGCGTAAGCTGGCCCGGACACCCCGGTTATCAAAAAAAAGTCCATATGGTTAAATCGGATTAATAAGATATGAGATAGTATTAATCCACGAACGGTTTAATCATTAAATATCCCTAGTCGTAGTATTATCGAGACTGGACATCGATAATGCGAAATAGACTAGTATTACACTTGTGCGCATTATGGAAGCTTAACGACATAGTTCTCATATATTTAGGTATTGGATACTTATGCAAGTGTAATAAGAGGTTCTGTTAGCCGTTGGATCGGGAACGGTTTCGCTCTGGATAGACCCCATCGGAATCCCATTGGTAGTATGACTATGTGTCTATGGGAATCCGAATCAAGGTAGGTGTATGTGATCTTTAACCTGAGACTTACAATCAGTTTACTTTGATATTGGTCGTCTGGAGCTTTAACAGGTTCTGTGTACGCCTTTATTGGGTTTACTGAGAATCGTAGTGTATTGGATGTGATGTCAAGATGGGAGTATCACTTCAGTCATATGGATATGATGGTCACACAGGATACAAAACTAGTACTTTTAAAAGCTACAGCTATCGGGAAAGTATGACTAGGTCATGACTTTCAGATTACGGAGACTAGTTGCTCGGGATCCGATATATGCTTCGTACGGGGCAAACATAGAGCCAGCCCTAGGCCTAGCATGTGACATCTGATACTGGATCGTATTACGTATTACATTGTATTACTACGCCTGATACATATTATATTCCTCAGAGGATATTTCTGGAGAATTGGGTAGGCACGGTGTTTTACTAGAAGCCAACCATGTCTTGTAAATCGGTAAGAACGTGGTGGGGTACACACATGTTCGGATGGTCCGATGACCGTATTTACTGCCAATATATCCAGGAATCTCTTGGGTCCCTTCCCAAAGATTCACCAATGACATTTGACTCGAATAGAATTAATCTGGGATTAATTATGAGAGAGAGAATTAATCTGGGATTAATTGCAGCAAGAATTAATCTGGGATTAAATTCGTACAGAAGAGAGAACGCGATTAATTTAGAATTAATCGATTAAATAAATTTAATAGTTAATTGGATTTTTCTATTTAATTTATTTATTTGGGCTAAAATAATATATTGGATATATTAATTGAAATTGGATTCCAATACGAAATTAAAATTAAATTTTAATTCGAGCGAGCGAATTAATTTAGAATTAATTCGTAAGCGAATGTCGTAATAATTTTGTGAGGCATAATTATTTAATTAAATTGGATTTAATTATGTAGCGACAGTAAATTCATTTAATTCGGAATTAAACGAACCTGGGCCCAAGTCTAGTTACGTGTTGTGTAAGCCAACTTAAATTTTGAATTTATATGAGGTGTGACCCGTGACTTACATCAATTGTCACAAATTGATGGAAGTAGTAGGAAATTTTAAATGATGCATTTACTTTACAAACCAACCAAGTTTTTGAAACTACACAACATTATTCACTCATCTCTTTCCTTCTCCCTCTTGGACGAAACTCTCTCTTTGGAAGGGAAAATTTTTTGCTTTAAAAATTTGATCAAGCTAGCACTTGAAGAGTCTTTTAAGATGATAGGGAAACTCACCCAAGGGTTTAACAATAAATCAAAAGCTTGGAGCTTCATCCAAAACAAAGAAATTTCGAATTTCTCCTAAAATCAATGTAAGTAATTCCGCAACTTTAATTGGTTAATTCACACGCTAATCATGTTTAGGATCTTGGAAGCATGTCTTAGAGACTTACAATAGTATCAGAGCCTTCTAAACTTGATTTGGAATTCTAGGGTTTATAAACTTTATTTGGGTATTTTTGTTTGGAGCATGATAATTCAAAATTGAGTGTTTGGTTGATGTTAGATGATGATAACTTAGAGTTCACAACCACACAACGAGAGCTTCTCATCACAAAGCAGATTGTCTCAGATGCATCCTCGGTTTCCTTGATCAAGGATTGTCTCGGGCAGTTCAGTGGTTTATCAGGTTTAATCCCGAATCCAGCTAAAAGTCATTTCTTCTCTTCTGGTATCTCTTCTACCCTTCAAGGCCAACTGCGTCATGTTTTGGGGTTCCAAATAGGGATTCTTCCAGTGCGGTATTTAGGAGTCCCTTTGATCTCTACTAAACTCCGGGCCTCAGATTGTGCTTCTCTTGTGGATCGTATTGTTATGCGTGCTAAGAGTTGGAGTAGTAAGTTTCTCTCTTATGCGGGATCGGCTTCAGCTTATTAAGTATGTTTTGTTCTCTATTCAAGTTTATTGGTCTTCCTTATTTATTCTTCCTAAGTCTGTTATTAGGAAGGTGTAGACGATTCTGCGTTCTTTCCTTTGGAAGGGTAGTGCGCTCCCCTCTTCTGGGGCGAGAGTGCCTTGGAGTAGAGTTTGTTTACCTCTAAAGGAGGGGGCTGGGGATTAAGAGTTTGGATACTTGGAATAGAGCGGCTATTGTTAAGCACATTTGGTTTCTTTGTTATGGCCAGGTTTCATCTTGGTCGAATTGGGTTCACTCTTATTTGTTGAGGGGGAGAAGTTTTTGGGAGGTCCCTTGTCCTACAGATTGCTCTTGGAGTTGGCGTAAGATCTTGGAGCTTCGTTCTTGGTCCCGGCGGCGGATGAGAGTTAGGATTGGGAATGGTGAGAAGACTTTATTGTGGTTTGATTATTGGCATCCTCTGGGCCCGATTGTGGACACGTTGGGTGAGAGAGTGATTTATGACTCTGGCTTGGATAGGATGGCCACAGTTGCTTCCATTATCTCTGATTCTGCTTGGCGTTGGCCCCCTTCAAGGTCTGCTGCCCTTGTTGATTTGGCTCAGTCCCATCTTCCGTCTCCTTCTAGTTTGAGGGAGGATGTGTTGGTTTGGGAGGATGATAGGAGTGGGAGATTTTCTGTGGATAGTGCCTGGAATGCCATGCGGACTAGGGGAACCGATGCCTCTTTACGTCACTTCTGGTTCGTCTGTCTTTTGCAGCGTCAGTCTACCATATTTGGAGGGAGAGGAATGCTTGCACTCATGATATGCCTTTTCGGCCTGTTTCTGCTCTTCTTTATGATATTGTTTTTGATGTTCGGAATCGTGCTAGCTTTTTACGTAAGGTGAAACCATCTTATGACAATAAATGGCTTCACCTTTCCTGGCACTTGCCCGTTGACATCTTCTGTTGATCTTTTGCTTGTAGCCTTTCGGCTTTTCTTCTAGGAGGGCTTGTCCTCTCTAGTTGCCTGGGGTATGCCCCTTTGCTCTTTGTATAGTTTTCTTTTGGTTATAATACTTACTTTATCCAAAAAAAAAAAACTTAGAGTTGTGCATTGTTGATTTGTTGAAAAATTGATTAGTTCAAATTTCCCCAAATTTCTAGCTTGGCCGAACATACCCTAGGATTATCCATGGTGATTTTTTGAAATTAGACACTTGGATGTGTTAAAGGCATGAAATAAATATTGAATGTTGATTTAATTGGATTGAAATCAAATTGGATGTTATTTTCATGTAATTGTCGTGAATGAGCATGTTGTTGGAAGACTTGATTTTGCTTCAATTTGTGTTGGACATGAATTGGAATGATAAAGCATGATTAATTAGATTAATTAATGTTTTGGAAATATTAGATTAATTAATTAGTTGTGTTAATTACACTTAAATTGAATTAATGAAATATTTGGAATATTGTATTAATCTAATTTGGTTATATTTGGGCTAATGGGCTTGGTTGGTCCAAGTTTGGTTTTGGACAATTGGATCCAATTGGGCCTAAACCATTTCCATAAAAAGTCCAAAATATGATTTTGTGCCTTTAATAATTTAATTGGGCCTAATGGGCCAAAATTGATTTTTGGCATAGGGTGATTCCTAAATGGGCCAAGGCATTATGGGTTTGATCCATAATTACCAAAAGCCCATGACTAAAGAATTAATTAAAAGCACATTGGACCTAATCGAATTGGCATTGGATGCTAAATGAGCCTTTGAGACCCATTTGGATTGGATTTGGAATCTAAGTCTAAACAAGTTGAAGTTAGGAGGTTTCTTCGTGATGAGAAGCTTTCTTTGTGTGGTTTAGTTGAAACCAAGGTAAATGAGGTTAATTTTGTGAATGTCTCTAGTGCGATTAATCCTTCATGGAATTTTTTTGCCACTCTGATTTTCTTCCGTATGACCGTATTTGGGTGTGTTGGAACCCTAGTGACATTGATGTTATCATTATTCTCTCTTCATCTCAAGTTATTCATTGTAGTATGTCTCATATTTCTGGGTTGTGGACTTGTGTAGTTTCGGTGGTTTATGGTGAGTGTGACTACGAGAAGCGTCGGGAGCTTTGGGCCAACTTGGTTTCTAGTGGTAGTTTTTTTTATGACTCTCCGTACGGCTTGTTTTGGGAGACTTCAATGGTATTCGCTCTCCGTTTGAGCATTGTGGTAGCTCTGTGGCATGGCCGGGTTGGAAAGATGATTTGGGCTGCTGTTTGGGTCAAGCTGGTTTGGATGATCTTCAGTTCTCTGGTTGTCAGTTTACTTGGTTCAATAAGCAGATTCAGTCCCCAATTTGGCGTAAGTTGGACCGTGTTCTCGCTAATTCGTCTTAGGAGTGTCTCTTCCCGGGTTCTGCTGCCCGATTTCTTCCCTCTCGGATTTCAGATCATTCTCATATGGTGGTTAAACTTACAGAGCTCCCTAAGAGGAAAATTCCCTTCAAATTCTTTGATTTTTGGGCGGATGATACTGATTTTCTCTCAGTTGTGGCTAGGGCTTGGGACATTGATGTTCATGGTACTCCGATGTTCCGTTTATTTTGTAAGCTGAAGAATGTTAAGATGGCCTTGAAGAAGTTTAATGTCGAGCATTTCTCTCAGATTCCGAGTAAGATTTTGGAGATTAGGAGGGAGTTGGATATAGTGCATTGTGCTTTACAGGAGTGCCCCAGTGACCCCGCTCTGTTAGCTGAAGAAGCTAGTCTTTCGTTACGGTATGGTGACATGTGTCGTGCTGAGGAAGGCTTCAATAGACAGAAATCTCGTGTTCAATGGCTAAATCTCGGGGATCAGAATACTAAATTCTTCTTTACTACTATGAAGATTTTTCACGGCCGTAGCAAGATTACTTCTATCACTAAGGAGGATGGGACCCATGTGGAGGATGATGTTTTGGTTAGAGATGAGATAGTATCTTTTTTTGAGACCCTTTTGGGCCCCCAGCATAGTCAGCATGATATTGATAGGGTTGCCCATAGATCTGCAATTACTAGGCATGTGACAGCTGAGCAGAGTGAGTCTCTTGCCCGGGAGGTTTCTGATGAAGAGATTAAGGCTATCTTGTTCGCGTTGAAAGACAATAAAGCTCCAGGCCCATATGGTTTTAATTCGGGTTTCTTTAAGAAGTCTTGGAGTGTTATGGGGGATGATGTCCTTTGTGATATTCACTCTTTCTTTTCCTCTGGGCGTCTCTTGAGGCAGGTTAATGCTACTTCTATTGCTCTGATTCCTAAGATTCCCAACCCTTCCCAGGTTAAGGATTATCAGTCTATTTCTTGTTGCAACACTATTTACAAGTGTATTGCTAAGCTTATTGCGAATAGGATCAAGATTATCCTTCCTTCAGTGATTAGTCATAATCAATCTGCTTTTGTTTCGGGTAGGCGTATCAGCGACAATATTCTTTTGTGTCAGGAATTGGTTCGGAATTATCATCGGTCTGGTGGTTCCCCGTGATGTGCTCTTAAGATTGACTTAATGAAAGCTTATGACACTGTTCGTTGGGACTTTTTGGTTGAGGTTCTGTGGACTGTTGGTTTTCCAGAGAGGATGGTGGGTTGGATTCAGGAGTGTATGACTTCTACTAGGTTTTCTGTGTCTATTAATGGGGAGTTACATGGTTTTTTCTCTATGGATCGCGGGTTGCGATAAGGTGATCATATGTCTCCTTATCTCTTTGTCTTGGCTATGGAAGTTCTGTCAGGCTTACTTCATAAAATGGCTCTTAATCAGGATTTCAATTTCCATGGGTGGTGTTCTAAGAACCGTCTCACTCATCTTTGCTTTGCGGATGACCTTATAATTTTATGTAAAGCGGATGCCTCCTCGGTTTCCTTGATCAAGGATTGTCTCAGGCAGTTCAGTGGTTTATCAGGTTTAATCCCGAATCCTGCTAAAAGTCATTTATTCTCCTCTGATATCTCTCATACCCTTCAGGACCAGCTGCGTCATGTTCTGGGCTTCCAAGTTGGGATTTTTCCAGTGCGGTATCTGGGAGTCCCTTTGATTTCTACTAAACTCCGGGCCTCAGATTGTGCTTCTCTTGTGGATCGTATTATTATGCGTGATAAAAGTTGGAGTAGTAAGTTTCTCTCTAATGCGGGGCGGCTTCAGCTCATTAAATCTGTTTTATTCTCCATTCAAGTTTATTGGTTCTTTATTTATTCTTCCTAAGTCTGTTATTAGGAAGGTGGAGACGATTCTTCGTTCTTTCCTTTGGAAGGGTAGTGAGCTCACCTCTTCTGGGGCGAGAGTGGCTTGGAGTAGAGTTTGTTTACCTCCCAAGGAGGGGGGTTGGGGATTAAGAGATTGGAATCTTGGAATAGAGCGGCTATTGTTAAGCACATTTGGTTCCTTTGTTCTGGCCAGGTTTCTTCTTGGTCGAATTGGGTTCAGTCTTATTTGTTGAGGGGGAGAAGTTTTTGGGAGGTGTCTTGCCCTACAGATTGCTCTTGGAGTTGGCGTAAGATTTTGGAGCTTCGTTCTTGGTCCCGGCGGCGGATGAGAGTTAGGATTGGGAATGGTGAGAAGACTTTATTGTGGTTTGATTTTTGGCATCCTATGGGTCCGATTGTGGATACGTTGGGTGAGAGAGTGATTTATGACTCTGGCTTGGATAGGATGGCTACAGTTGCTTCCATTATTTCTGATTCTTCTTGGCGATGGCCCCCATCTAGGTCTGCCGCCCTTATTGATCTGGCTCGGGCCCTTCTTTCTAATCCTTCTAGCTTGAGGGAGGATGATAGTAGAGAGAGATTTTCAGTGGATAATGCCTGGAATGCTATGCGGTCAAGGGGAACCTTGGTGCATTGGTTTCGAGTTGTTTGGTTCCGGAAGGCCATTCCCCGCCATTCCTTTTTGCTTTGGATGTCTATTCATGGATGCCTTTGTACTCAGGATAGTTTTATGAGGTTTGGTATCTCTTCTTGCTCGCGATGTATTCTCTGTGGTTGTTCTAGTGAGGATATTGATCATCTTTTCTTCCAGTGCTCCTTCTCTTTTAAGGTCTGGTCGACTGTGCTGGCTATGTGTGGGTTAGATTGGAGTTGCCGAGATTGGCTTCAGACTGTTGAGTGGATATGTCAGTTTTCTGACGCCTCTTTGCGTCATCTTCTTGTTCGGCTGTCCTTTACCACGTCAGTTTACCATTTATGGAGGGAGAGGAATGCCCGCACTCATGATGCGCCTCTTCGGCATGTTTCTGTCCTGCTTAGTGATATTGTTTTTGATGTTCAGAACTTTTTACGGAAGGTGAATCCATCTTATGACAATAAATGGCTTCACCTATCCTGGCACTTGCCCGATGACATTTTCTGTTGATCTTCTTTTGCTTGTAGCCTTTCAGCTTTTCTTCTAGGAGGGCATGTCCTCTCTAGTTGTCTGGGGTATGCCCCTTTGCTCTTGTATAGTTTTCTTTTGGTTAATACACTTACTTTATCCCAAAAAAAAAAGTCTAAAAAGGCATTATTATAGGTGTAATTGTTTAATTTGGAATTAAACATGAATTAGTATTGGATACAATTTAAATTGGATTTAAAATTGTAGTTCGATATAATTCAAGAATACTTACTTTTAGTATTTATTCTTAAACGAGTTGGACTCGCGCAAATCAAATTGTTGTATCTTGTATGAACATTGGATGGTCATTAATTGAAGAATTAATTAATTGGATTAGATTGATTGACAACATGATGTGTGTGAATACTTGGATGTATTTGTTGATTTTTATATATCGGATGGATATTAGGTGGGTGGGGCAATTTTGGAAATTGTTGTAAATATGGTATTTATTTGAAATTGGACCTTCCTGTCCAGCCTATCACCACTTATTCTCATTGTATTTATCTTCTCACCAATTCCCCTCAATGTAAATGAGGTTTCTTATAGTGTTATGTAATTGGGTTTTAGAAGAATGTAACTAGCGGGAGAGAGAAAAAGAGAGAGTTGTTCTAGGAACAATTTGTGAATATCCATCCGTATATCATTATATATTTATCGCACCTTATTATGCTTTTAGAATGCATGTTTAAGGATGTATGACGAGACCTAATCAAAGATAATAAATTGGTTGCCAATTTACAAAAAACACCCTCACTTTTAATATTAAGTGTTTCCTTTCATTGAGTAGTTCTCTCTCAAGATCCAAGATTGACTTTAATTTGTTGGCAAAATTCAAGATCATTATCTATCGCGAATGTGTTTGAACCATGAAAGCTTTGTTATATATCGCATGTCTTGGGCAGTTGTGACTTGTTGGCCAAAGTCAAGGTCACTCCTATACATCGACGTGAATTACGAAGCTTTCCCACTGTCAATGGGTCGCACTTTATTGGAATCATTAAGCTTGTTGAGACAAAGCCAAGGCTTAGTTGATTCAGAGAAAACAGGTTAGGAAATATATTGGATATATGTTTCGGACTTTGGATGTCCACCTACCGGATCTAGGAATTGGATGGGATCCAATTGATCTTAGAGATCTACCTAGTTATATTTTATAGAACTTGTTGGCCAAAGTCAAGGTTCTGTATTATTTAACGGGATTCAAGCCCACTAGGAAACTGGGTTTCCCAAGTACTCAACGGAGGGTTAGAGGCTCGCCGAAAAATAGTCGGAGGCTAGTATTAAATCTGCAATTTTGTTTAATACTCGCTAAAATGCGTGTTCTTTTATTATTTATCGTCATTATATATATTAGTTGGACTAATATTATTTTATTATTTTCTTTGAACAATTAGACTACACTCAACACTACTCCATTTGTAGTTGGTTATATAGTTGGACTATAGTAACCATTGCATTTGAGTGTACCCGAAATATTTGATTGGATAGTTGGACTATAGCAATCAAAATGGCTGGAAAGATTAGCGTTAGGGATGAGAATGTCTTTAACGGCACAAATTTTCCAAATTGGGAAATGAATCTCACGATAATCCTAGGAGCTGAAAAGTTGCTCTATGTTATAGAGAGACCTCTCGGGCCTGAGGCCGGACTTGAGCAGCCATTAGAGCATGAGCTTTGGAAGACTCATCGTGATGATAACGCTACTGCTCAATCTGTTATGCTTGCTGCAATGATTCCTCAATATCGTCGTCAGAACAAGGGATTGTGACATGATCCAGGCCGACAACAAAGCAAAAGACCCATTACAAGTACCAGAAGGGCCAATTACGAGGCAGAAGACCAAAAGACTCAGAGAAGTAATGGCGAGATTAGTTCAGAGTTTTATGGCCGATTACAACAAACAAATAGAGACGCATGTGGGCTTTAATAGAGAGGGCCCAAAGCCACTTCACTTGGCCCAAATCAGTTTTGAATGAAGCTTCACAGGCCTTTGAAGACTTGAAGACTTTGGTATTTTTGTAATTTAGCCTTTAGGGGCATTGTTGTCTTTATGCCTTTAGAGTTTCTCTTTTTGTAATTTAGCCTTTGAGAGAATATTATAGCTTTATGCTTTTTGGCTATGGCCAAATTCTTGTAAGGGAGGGATTCCTCTTTTCAAGACATGCTTTGGCTCATGATTCAAGGAGGCCTTTATACTCAGGATCGGTTAATGGCTTTTGGAATTTCAGGTTGTTCTATGTGTGTGCTTTGTGGTCATTCGGGGGAGGATAGAGATCATCTCTTCTTCAAGTGTTCATTTTCTTCTCAAATCTGGTCATCTATTTTGGCTAAATGTGGTATAGATTGGTGCTCTAGTGACTGGATGCAGACTATTAAGTGGATGGAGCAGTATAGTAGTGGATCTTTGTGTCATTTACTTGTTCGATTATCCTTTGCCGCTGCAATTTACTTCATATTGAAGGAGAGGAATGCTCGACTACATGACGAGTCTCCTAGTCCATATAGAGTTCTCTTTACCAATATTATGTTTACTGTACGGACTCGTGCTAGTTTGTCAAGAAAGGTGAAGCTTTCATATGATAATAGATGGCTTCAACAATCTTGGCAACTATCCGACATATTTTTTGATTTGATTTTGCTTGTCTTTAGCCTAATTGGCTTTTGTTCTATAGCTAGAAAGGCCTGTCTTCCTTAGCTCTCTGGGGTATGTCCCCGTGCTTTTGTTATTTCTTTGGTTAATATACTTACTTTATCCAAAAAAAAAAGTTAAAATCGACTTATCTATGTTTGGAAAACTTAGTGGCGTCTCCATTGCTAGCAAAACACTACAAGGAATCATCTTAAAGGTTCTCAAGGGAAAGTTCTTTGTGGGTCTTCTTTGTTGACAAGAAACCCATTTGGATTCGAAATCCAAGCAAACCCCAAGAACCACGAATTTGATTTTGTAGAAACAAAACCTTTCCAAGGCCACAAAGAAGACCCACAAAGAAATTGCCCTTGAGAACCTTTAAGATGAATCTTTGTAGTGTTTTGCTAGCAATGGAGACGCCACTAAGTTTGCCAAAACTTAGATAAGTCGATTCAAACTTGAAAAGGGGAATCCCTCCCTTACAAGAATTCGGCCATAGCCAAAGCTTTAAGCTTTTGTGTTTTACAAATTTCGTGATTGTCCTCAAAATGAAAAAGAAAGAAAGCTTAAATAGTGTTACAAAGAGAAACCCTAAAGGCTAAATTACAAAAATACCAAAGTCTTCAAGTCTTCAAAGGCCTTTGAAGCTGATTTGGGCCAAGTGAAGTGGCTTTGGGCCCTCTCTATTGAAGCCTACATACGTCTCTATTTGTTTGTTGCAATCGGCCATAAAATTCTGAACTAATCCCGCCATTGCTTCTCTGAGTCTTTTGGTCCTCTGCCTCGTAATTGGCCCTTCTGGTACTTGTAATGAGTCTTTTGCTTTGTTGTCAGCCTAGATCATGTCATTTGTGGCATTGGAAGGGTTTTGTTCCTACAAAATCAAATTCGCGGTTTGTCTGTTGCTTGGGGTTTGCTTGGATTTCGAATCCAAGTGGGTTTCTTGTCATTTGGTATCTAGAGCTCAGGGTTCCAAGGTCTGATTTTCCTATCTTTACTTTTTGTTTGATTCTGTTTTTATTTTCGTTCTTTGTTATTTTCGTTTTAGTTCTTGTTGGATCTTGTTTCTGTTTTCGTTTTGTTTATTTCTAGATCTGGTTTTATTGTGTTCTGCATATTAGTTCATCTTTTATCATGTTCCAGTTCTGGGTTTTTGTTGTTATTCTTCATATCAGTCCGTAATATTTGTTTATTTCTGGATCTGGGTTTTATTGTGTTCTTCATATAGTTCATCATATACACATTCTGTTCTTTAGCATATGTTGAAGAAATAAGCATGTCCTTTGGCGGCTGTGTGATTTGTTTCTAAAACCCTAGTGAAGTGTGAAAAAAAAAGAAAAAGAAAATAAACCATCAGATTCAGACTTTGAAATCAGACCCTGAAACTTAACCTCTGAAATCAGACTCTGAAATCAGACCTTGACCAGTAGACTCTGAAATCAGACCCTGACCAGTAGCCTCTGAAATCAAACCCTGACCAGTGACCTCTAAAATCAGACCACCAGTAGCCTCTGAAATCAGACCTTGACTAGTAGCCTCTGAAATCAGACCCTGACCAGTAGCCTCTGAAATCAGACCCTGAAAACCAGCCTCTGAAATCAAAACCTAAATCAGCCTCTGAAATCAGAACCACAGTATCAGCATCTGACGTTATAAAAAAAAGGACTTGAGTGATAGTGATCACTTGAGCGGAATAAAAAATAAAAAAGAGTAAAAAAGTGAAATTTTTTGGTTGAATTTAGTTTGTTCCATATTATCATTTAGGTGCCCGTGGAGGGTATTCCATCAAAATTTCTATAAATGTGCCAAATTTTCTCCCGAAATTGCATACTACCGTGAATTTGCATGCTTATTTTTTTTCCATTGTGCTAATTGTTTACTTCTTTATTATAATTACTCTAGCTTAAGTATTATTGATTGAGTCTTCGTCATTGTTTTTCCTGTTCGCGTTTTTGTTTTCCGCCTGCCCTATATATATATATATATATATATATATATTGTTGGGTCTGTTGTGTTCATGCTAGCTTGAGGACTACATTTGGTTTGTATTCTTGGATTGAGTGTGGTTCACATTTGAATTGAGGACGAACTCAAGAGTGGTAAAAGGCAGTGATTGTGAGCACAGTATCGGGTAAAAGCCAATAGAGTGCAAACACGAGTGGAGTGATATCATTCGAGTGTAAACACGTGAGATTGTGAGGATTTAGATATTTGCTTTACTTTCTTGTTATTTCTAATCTGTTTGTTTAGTGTTGAGATGGCAGGTCTAACTACTGATGAAAAGCTTGAGGCTTTGGAAAGGAAATTTACAGATATGATGGAGAACATGAATACTGCTTTAGAGAGATTGTCCAAGAGTGTAGAGAGTATTCAAACTGGTAGCGGTCCCAGAGTACCACCACCTCACAATGTGCCACCTCGCCGTGTACCACCATAGTATGTACCACCAGATGAAGAGGAAGCTGAAAATGAGTTTGATGATTCTGATGGTTTTGATGATGTGGAGGAGAGATTTCAGCCTGGGCATGATAGGAGGCCTAATAGGAGGTTTGATAGGAGGAATGATAGGAGGGATAGACGGTTTGATGATAGAGGTGCATTTGATGCCAGAAGAGGGGATTATGATAGGAGGGGATATGGTAGGCGAGGAGATGTAGATGGTGATCTAGGTAGCCTCAAGATCAAGATACCAACATTCCAAGGCAAGAATGATCCTGAAGCTTATTTAGAATGGGAAAAGAATATAGAATTGATTTTCAACTATCATCACTACTCAGACGAGAAGAAAATCAATATGGCAGCAATTGAGTTTACCGATTATGCTATGATTTGGTGGGATCATCTTGTCTCTACCCGGAGGAGAAATTATGAGAGACCGGTTCAGACATGGGCAGAACTTAGAGGTCTCATAATAAAGAGATTTATACCCGGCCATTACTATAGGGAATTGTATCAGAAACTACAACATCTGTATCAGCGGACCAAGAGTGTTGAGGACTATTACACCGAGATGGAAGTTGCCATGATCAGGGCAAATGTAGTTGAGGATGCAGAAGCTACTATGGCATCGTTTCTATGGGGCTTGAATAGAGAGATTGCAAACATAGTGGAGTTGCATCACTATGTTGATTTGGAGGATATGCTTCACATGGATATCAAGGTTTAAAGACAACTCAAGAAAAGGTCAACATCCAGATTTGGTACTCAGGCTACTTCTGGATGGAAAGGAAAATGGGTTCCGAATGAGAAGCGAGATGGAGGCTTTGACAAGCCTAGAGGCCAGTTCAGTGGAGGCTTTAATAAGCCTAGGGCCGAACCTAGTGCCAAGGGTAAAGAGGCTGTAGAACCGAGCAAAACTAGACCAAAACTTGAGGGTGCAGCTACTAGAACTAAGGATGTAAAGTGTTTCAAATGTTTGGGCATGGGACACTATGCTTCTCAATGTCCCAATAGGCGTACCTTAGTGATTGATAAAAAGAGTGGAGAGGTGTACTCTACCGATAGTGAGGTTGAGGAGGAGATGCCAGAGTTGAAGGATGCTAGTGACCATGAGGGAGCTGCATACCCGCTGAATAACTTATCCTTAGTTGTCAAGCGTGCTTTGAGTGCACATGTTTTAGAGGATGAGAGTGTGAAGCAGAGGGAGAACATATTCCATACTAGGTGACGTGTGAATGGTAAGGGGTGTAGTATGATCATAGATGGGGGCAGTTGTACTAATGTTGCTAGCACAACTTTGATTGAGCGATTATGGTTGAGTTGATTGAGACACCCGAAGCCTTACAAGTTGCTGTGGTTAAATGATTGTGGGGAAATAAGTGTGACAAAGCAGGTATTGTTGAGCTTTACCTTTGGGCCATACACAGATGATGTCCTATATGATTGATACTGATGCATGCAAGACATATTCTTTTGAGCAGACCGTGATAGTTTGATAAGAAGGTTATTCATGATGGGTTCAAGAACAAATACTCTTTTCAGCATAATGGAAAACCCATTACATTATACCCACTTACACCTGCACAAGTCCATGAAGATTAGGTTAAGTTGCAACTTGAGCGTGACAAAGAGAGAGCGAAGGGAAACACCACCTTGGGTGAGACTAGTGAGAGTGATGTATCTGGTGAGAAAAATACGGCCAAGGCCGTGGGAGTTCCCAAGGGGAATGTGAGTGCACGTGAGGGGGAAACAAAAGGGAGAGTTAAAAAGAGTTTATACATGAGTGAGGGTGAAGCGAGGAAAGCGTTCAAGGCTAGCAAGCTCATGCTATTGTTAGTCTATAAGGAGTCTCATATTTATTTTACTAACACTGACCCTTTACTTCCTGTGTCTATTTTATCTATTTTACAGGATTATAGTGACGTACTAACAGAGGACATACCTAGTAGGCTTCCACCCATTAGAGGTATTGACATGAATCCAACAACTCAAGGAACAAATGACATATATCCAACAACTCAAGGAACATTAGATCATTTGCAATTGCCAACAGGTCCAATCACACGCCAAAGAGCTAAGAAGATCAGAGATGCAATGGCGGGGCTAACACAGAATGCCATAGTCGAGTGTGACAGACAACTCCAGGGCATATTGGGGTCACATGAGGGCTTCAATGGAGTGGGTCCAAAGCTATTTCACTTGACCCAAGTCATACCAGAGTAACGCACCAGCAATCTTGAAGCTGAGTATATTTTTAACGGATCAAGCCGATTCAAGCCCGACACTAGATATTCGGCCAAGACAAGACTTATTGGACTTTATGACACATCATTATGCCTTTATACATGGAAACCACGAATTTGGAGGACTTTTGGTGCAAGGAAACAGCTTTAGACAAATTTGGAAATGTTTTCCACATTTGTTGACTTTTATGATTTTGTGTTTTTACTTTAGACTTTTTTGGCAAAGTTATTTATTAAGTCTTTGTTTGTTA
This sequence comes from Zanthoxylum bungeanum, assembly GCA_019454045.1. Taxonomy (NCBI): domain Eukaryota; kingdom Viridiplantae; phylum Streptophyta; class Magnoliopsida; order Sapindales; family Rutaceae; genus Zanthoxylum; species Zanthoxylum bungeanum. Next base: position 132,716 of record SKCR01028788.1, on the reverse strand, counting down.
TTGATTAAGTCTTTGTTTCTTTTGACTTTGTGTTTGTTATTAAGTGTCTATTAAGGGGATGGCCATTTAATAGCCATTAGTTAGCAACTTAGGGTGTTTTGGACATTTTGCACCCATTAGGGTTTCTTTCATTGTACTATTTAAACTCATTTCATCTTAATGAGAAGCTAATCAACAAATTTCGAATTTCATCTTCATTTTGAAGTCTTGGCTATTGCCTAAATTGCTTAAGGGAGGGATTCCCCTTATCTCATGCAATCGACTTATCTAAGGCGTGGCAACCTTAGTGGCGTCTCCGTGCTAGCAGAACACTTCAAGGAATCATCTTAAGGGTTCTCAAAGACAAGTTCTTTGTGGGTCTTCTTTGTGGCCTTGGAAGGGTTTTGTTCCTACAAAATCAAATTCGCGGTTCTTGGGATTCTGTCCGTTGCGAGGGGTTTTGACATGATCCAGGACGACAACAAAGCAAAAGACCCATTACAAGTACCAGAAGGGCCAATTACGAGGCAGAGGACCAAAAGACTTAGAGAAGCAATGGCGGGATTAGTTCAGAGTTTTATGGCCGACTGCAACAAACAAATAGAGACGCATGTGGGCTTCGATGGAAAGGGCCCAAAGCCATTTCACTTGGCCCAAATCAGTTTAGAATAAAGCTTCCTAGGCATTTGAAGACTTAAAGACTTGGTATTTTTGTAATTTCGTATTTAAGGACATTGTTGTCTTTATGCCTTTAGGGTTTCTTTTGTATCACTATTTAATCTTTCTTTCTTTTTTCATTTGGGAGGTAATCAACGAAATTGTAAACTCAAAAGCTTAAAGCTTTGGCTATGGCCGAATTATTGTAAGGGAGGGATTCCCCTTTTCAAGTTTGAATCGACTTATCTAAGTTTGGCACACTTAGTGGCGTCTCCATTGCTAGCAAAACACTACAAGGATTCATCTTAAAGGTTCTCAAGGGCAAGTTCTTTGTGGGTCTTCTTTGTGGCCTTGGAAGGGTTTTGTTCATACAAAATCAAATTCGCGGTTCTTGGGGTTCTGTCCGTTGCTTGGGGTTTGCTTGGATTTCGAATCCAAGTGGGTTCTTTGTCATTTGGTACTAGAGCTCAGGGTTCCAAGGTCTGATTTTTCCTATCTTTTCTTTTTGTTTGATTCTGTTTTTATTTTCGTTCTTGTTATTTTCGTTTCAGTTCTTATTGGATCTTGTTTCTGTTTTTGTTTTGTTTATATTATGGATCTGGTTTTGTTGTTCTGCATATTAGTTCATCTTTTATCATTTTCTAGTTCTGAATCTTTTTGTTATGTTCTTCCTGTCAGTTCATCCTAGTTGCATATCAGTTCATCTTTATCATTTTTTCCAGTTCTGGGTTTCTGTTCTGTTCTTCCTATCAGTTCGTCATAGTCATTCTGTTCTTTAGCATATGTTTAAGAAATAAGCATGTTCTTGGCGGCTGTGTGTTTTGTTTCTAAACCCTAGTGAAGTGTGAAATCAGACCCTGAAAAACTAAGTGAAGTCTGAAATCAGACCCTGAAATCTTAGCTTCTGAAATCAGACCTAAAACGTAACCTTTGAAATCTGCCTCTGAAAATAGACTCTGAGTTCAGACCTTGAAACTTAACCATTGAATCAGACTATGAGATCAGACCCTGAAACTTAGCCTCTGAAATCAGACCCTGACCAGTAACCTATGAAAATTAGCCTCTGAATTCAGACCCTGAAATCAGACCCTTATTCGCCTCTGAAATCAGACCCTGACCAGTAACCTATGAAAATTAGCCTCTGAATTCAGACCCTGAAATCAGACCGTTATTCGACTCTGAAATCAGACACTGACCAGCAGCCTCTGAATTCAGACCCTGGATTCAGACCCTCATCAGACTCTGAAATCAGGCTTTGAAAACTAGCCTCTGAAATCAGAACCTAAATCAGCAAAAAAGTGATTTTTTTTGGTTGAATCTAGTTTGTTCCATATTATCATTTAGGTGCCCGTGGAGGGTATTCCATCAAAATTTTTTTAGAGGTGCCAAATTTTCTTCCGAAATTGCATACGACCGTGAATTTGCATGCTTATTTTTTTTCCATTGTGCTAATTGTTTACTCCTTATTTCTAATTACTCTAGCTTAAGTATTATTGATTGAGTCTCCGTCATCACTATTCCTGTTCGCATTTTTATTTTCCGCCTGCCCTATATATATATATATATATATATTGTTGGGTCCGTTGTGTTCATGCTAGCTTGAGGACTACATTTGGTTTGTATTCTTGGATTGAGTGTGGTTCACATTTGAATTGAGGACAAACTCAAGAGTGGTAAAAGGCAGTGATTGTGAGCACAGTATCGGGTAAAAGCCAATAGAGTGCAAACACGAGTGGAGTGATATCATTCGAGTGTAAACACGTGAGATTGTGAGGATTTAGATATTTGCTTTACTTTCTTGTTATTTCTAATCTGTTTGTTTAGTGTTGAGATGGCAGGTCTAACTACTGATGAAAAGCTTGAGGCTTTGGAAAGGAAATTTACAGATATGATGGTGAACATGAATAATGCTTTAGAGAGATTGTCCAAGAGTGTAGAGAGTATTCAAACTGGTAGCGGTCCCAGAGTACCACCACCTCACAATGTGCCACCTCGCCGTGTACCACCATAGTATGTACCACCAGATGAAGAGGAAGCTGAAAATGAGTTTGATGATTCTGATGGTTTTGATGATGTGGAGGAGATTTCAGCCTGGGCATGATAGGAGGCCTAATAGGAGGTTTGATAGGAGGAATGATAGGAGGGATAGACGGTTTGATGATAGAGGTGCATTTGATGCCAGAAGAGGGGATTATGATCGGAGAGGATATGGTAGGCGAGGAGATGTAGATGGTGATCTAGGTAGCATCAAGATCAAGATACCAACATTCCAAGGCAAGAATGATCCTGAAGCTTATTTAGAATGGGAAAAGAAAATAGAATTGATTTTCAACTGTCATCACTACTCAGACGAGAAGAAGATCAGTCTGGCAGCAATTGAGTTTACCGATTATGCTATGATTTGGTGGGATCAGCTTGTCTCTACTCGGAGGAGAAACTATGAGAGACCGGTTCAGACATGGGCAGAACTTAGGGATCTCATGAGAAAGAGATTTATTCCCAGCCATTACTATAGGGAGTTGTATCAGAAACTACAACATCTGTATCAGAGGTTGATATATCGATGGATTTTGTGTTAGGTTTGCCTAGGACAAAGAGGGGAAGAGATTCAATCTTTGTTGTAGTTGATAGGTTTAGTAAAATGGCTCATTTCATTGCATGTCATAAAACCGATGATGCTACAAACATTGCAGATTTATTTTTCAGAGACATAGTGCGACTCCATGGTATACCTAGGAGTATTGTATCTGATAGAGATGTTAAGTTCCTTAGCCATTTTTGGAAGGTGTTTTGGGCTAATGACAAGGAACTCACTTGGATTCGAAATCCAAGCAAACCCCAAGCAACGGACGGAACCCCAAGAACCGCGAAATGATTTTGTAGAAACAAAACCTTCCAAGGCCACAAAGAAGACCCACAAAGAACTTGCCCTTGAGAACCTTTAAGATGAATCCTTGTAGTGTTTTGCTAGCAATGGAGACGCCACTAAGTGTGCCAAACTTAGATAAGTCGATTCAAACTTGAAAAGGGGAATCCCTCCCTTACATTAATTCGGCCATAGCCAAAGCTTTAAGCTTTTGAGTTTACAAAATTCGTTGGTTGCCTCAAATGAAGAAGAAAGTAAGCTTAAATAGTGTTACAAAAAGAAACCCTAAAGGCAAAAAGACAATAATGCCCATAAAAACGAAATTACACAAATATCAAGTCTTTAAGTCTTTAAATGCCTAGAAAGCTTTATTCTAAACTGATTTGGGCCAAGTGAAATGGTTTTGGGCCCTTTCCATCGAAGCCACATGCATCTCTATTTGTTTGTTGCAGTCGGCCATAAAACTCTGAACTAATCCCGCCATTGCTTCTCTGAGTCTTTTGGTCCTCTGTCTCGTAATTGGCCCTTCTGGTACTTGTAATGCGTCATTTGGTTTGTTGTCGACCTGGATCATGTCATCCCCTCCCTCTTGAAAAGGATTCGACCTCGAATCTGTACCTGCATCAAAAGGAGTTAAGTCAGAAATATTAAATGTAGCAGACACATTGTACTTACCTTGTAAATCCAGCTTGTATGCATTGTCATTAATCCGTTCCAAAACTTGAAATGGACCATCCCCTCTCGGTTGTAGCTTAGATTTACGTTGTTCAGGAAATCTCTCCTTGCGCATGTGTACCCAAACCCAATCTCCAGGCTGAAATACCACACGCTTTCTTCCCTTATTCCATCTAACCCCACATGCTCATCAACAGGCAAAGGTAACAAATCCAATGGAGTTAGTGGCTGAAAACCATAAACAATTTCAAAAGGTGAAAAAGATGTAGAAGAATGAATGCTACGATTATATGCAAACTCAATAAATGGCAAACAATCTTCCCAACTCTTCAAATTCTTTCCAACTATAGTGCGTAATAATTGAGATAAAGTCCTATTAACTACCTCTGTTTGTCCATCAGTCTGTGGATGACATGTGGTAGAATACAATAGTTTGGTGCCTAGTTTAGCCCACAACACCTTCCAAAAATGGCTAAGGAACTTAACATCTCTATCTGATACAATACTCCTAGGTATACCATGGAGTAGCACTATGTCTCTGAAAAATAAATCTGCAATGTTTGTAGCATCATCGGTTTTATGACATGCAATGAAATGAGCCATTTTACTAAACCTATCAACTACAACAAAGATTGAATCTACCCCTCTTTGTCCTAGGCAAACCTATCACAAAATCCATCGATATATCAACCCAAGGTTCACTAGGTACAGGCAAAGGAGTATACAAACCATGTGGCATTAATTTAGATTTAGCATGCTTACATGTTAGACACTTATCACAAATACGCTCAACATCACGTTTCATTTTAGGCCAATAAAAGTGCTCATGTAAAATAGCTAAAGTCTTAGTAATCCCAAAATGCCCCATCAAACCTCCCCCATGCGCTTCCTTCACAAGCAACTCACGCATAGATATTCTGCTTGGCATTGGCCCCCTTCTAGATCTGCTGCTCTTGTTGATTTGGCTCAGACTCACCTTCCGTCTCCTTCTAGTTTGAGGGAGGATGTTCTGGTTTGGGAAGATGATAGTCATGGGAGATTTTCTGTGGATTGTGCCTAGAATGCTTTGAGGTCGAGGAGACCCGAGATGCCTTGGTCCCGAGTTGTCTTGTTCCGGAAATCTATTCCCCGCCATTCTTTTCTTCTTTGGATGTCTATTCAGGGAGGCCTTTGTACTCAGGACAGTCTAATGAAATTTGGTATATCCTCATGCTCGCGGTGTATCCTTTGTGGTTGTTCGAGTGAGGACATCGATCATCTTTTATTTCAGTGCCTCTTTTCATCGAGGGTTTGGTCGTCTGTGTTAGCCATGTGTGGTTTAGATTGGAGCTGTCGAGATTGGCGCCAAACTGTTGAGTGGCTTTGTCAGTTCTCTGGTGCCTCTTTTTATCATCTTCTGGTTCGTCTGTCCTTTGCAGCGTCAGTTACCATATATGGAGGGAGAGGAATGCTCGCACTCATGATATGCCTCTTAGGCCAGTTTCTGTTCTTATATATGATATTGTTTTTGATGTTCGGAATCGTGTTAGTTCTTTACGTAAGGTGACTCCATCTTATGACAATAAATGGCTTCACCTTTCGTGGCACTTGCCCGATGACATCTTTAGTTGATCTCTTGTAGCCGTTTGGCTTTCTTCTAGGAGGGCATGTCCTCTCTAGATCCTGGGGGATGCCCCTTTGCTCTTGTATAGTTTTCTTTTGGTTATAATACTTACCTTATCCAAAAAAAACTCACGCATACTACAAGCAGGAACACACAACCTGATCGCTTTAAATAAGAATCCGTCATGAATGTAAAACTTTCCAAAAGATGACTTTGCACAAGTAGCAAAAATCTCACCAAAATCAGAATCACACTCATATAATTCCTTAATCAAATCAAATCCCAACATCCGTGCATGCATTGAAGTAAGTAAAACATACCTGCGAGATAATGCATCGGCCACTATGTTTTCTTTACCTTGCTTGTAGCGTATAACATATGGAAATGACTCAACGAATTCCATCCACTTTGCGTGTCGCTTATTCAGCTTACCTTGACCCTTCAGGTGTTTTAATGATTCATGGTCGGTGTGGATCACGAACTCTTTAGGCCACAAGTAGTGCTGCCATGTCTCAAGTGCTCTCACAAGCGCATATAACTCTTTGTCATACGTGGGGTACCTCAAAGCTGCTCCATTCAGCTTCTCACTAAAATAGGCTATTGGCCGCTTTTCTTGCATGAGAACTGCTCCAATACCTAACCCTGATGCGTCGCACTCAATCTCAAATGTCTTCTCGAAGTTGGGTAGTGCTAAAATGGGTGAACTGCATAACTTCGCTTTAAGGTCCTGGAATGCTCGCTCTTGCGCCTCGCCCCATTGAAAACCAACTGTCTTTTTTACTACCTCAGTTAATGGCGTGGCAATGCTACTGAAGTCCTTGACAAATCTCCTATAGAAGCTCGCTAACCCATGAAAGCTTCGGACTTCTGTCACTGTAGTTGGTGTAGGCCATTCCTGAATTGCCTTTACCTTCTCCACATCTACCTCGATGCCATCTGCACTCACAACAAAGCCAAGAAAAACAATTCTATCCATGCAAAATGTGCATTTGTCAGAGTTAGCATACAATTGTTCTTTTCGTAAAACATCAAGTACATGCTCCAAATGCATTACATGCTCATCTACTGTTTTACTATAAACTAAGATGTCATCAAAGTAAACCACAACAAACTTACCTAAAAATGCACGCATAACATGATTCATCAATCTCATAAATGTGCTAGGTGCGTTTGAGAGACCAAATGGCATAACTAACCATTCATACAAGCCATACTTAGTCTTAAATGCAGTTTTCCACTCATCTCCCTCTCTCATGCGAATTTGATGGTACCCACTCTTTAAATCAATCTTACTAAAAATTTTGGAACCATGCAATTCATCCAACATGTCATCTAGCATAGGAATGGGGTGACGATACTTTACCGTAATATTGTTGATAGCTCGGCAGTCAACGCACATACGCCACGTCCCATCTTTCTTAGGAACTAGAAGCACTGGTACTGCACAAGGACTCATGCTTTCCCTTACATACCCCTTGTCCATCAACTCCCGTACTTGCCTTTGTAGCTCCTTTGTCTCCTCGGGATTGCTCCTATAAGCCGGTCTGTTAGGAATGACTGCTCCAGGTATGAAGTCAATCTGGTGTTCAATACCTCTAATGGGTGGAAGCCTACTAGGTATGTCCTCTGTCAGTACGTCACTGTAATCCTGCAAAAGAGATGAAATAGACACAGGAAGCAAATGGTCAGAGTTAGTAAAATAAATATGAGGCTCCTTATAGACTAACAATAACATGAGCTTGCTAGCCTTGAACGCTTTCCTTGCTTCACCCTCACCCATGTAGAAACTCTTTTTAACTCTCTCTTTTGTTTCCCCCTTACGTTCACTCACACTCCCCTTGGAAACTCCCACGGCCTTGGCCTTATTTTTCTCACCAGATACACCACTCTCACTAGTCTCGCCCAAGGTGGTGTTTCCCTTCGCTCTCTCTTTGTCACGCTCAAGTTGCAACTTAACCTGATCTTCATGGACTTGTGCAGGTGTAAGTGGGTATAATGTAATGGGTTTTCCCTTATGCTGGAAAGAGTACTTGTTCTTGAACCCATCATGAATAACCTTCTTATCAAACTGCCACGGCCTGCCCAAAAGAATATGTCATACATGCATCGGTATCACATCACATAGGACATCATCTATGTATGGCCCAATGGTAAAGCTCAACAGTACCTGCTTTGTCACACTTATCTCCCCACAATCATTTAACCACTGCAACTTGTAAGGCTTCGGGTGTCTCAAGCAACTCAACCCCAATCGCTCAATCAAAGCTGTGCTAGCAACATTAGTACAACTGCCCCCATCTATGATCATACTACACCCCTTTCCATTCACACGGCACCTAGTATGGAATATGTTCTCCCTCTGCTGCACACTCTCATCCTCTACAACAAGTGCACTCAAAGCACGCTTGACAACTAAGGATAAGTTATCCAGCGGGTATGCAGCTCCCTCATGGTCACTAGCATCCTCCAACTCTGGCATCTCCTCCTCAACCTCACTATCGGTAGAGTACACCTCTCCACTCTTTTTATCAATCACTAAGGTACGCCTATTGGGACATTGTGAAGCATAGTGTCCCATGCCCAAACACTTGAAACACTTGACATCTTTAGTTCTAGCAGCTGCGCCCTCAGGTTTTGGTCTAGTTTTGCTCGGTTCCGCAGCCTCTTTACCCTTGGCACTAGGTTCGGCCCTAGGCTTATTAAAGCCTCCACTGAATTCGCCTCTAGGCTTGTCAAAGCCTCCATCTCGCTTCTCATTCGGAACCCATTTCCCTTTCCATGCAGAAGTAGCCTGAGTACCAAATCTGGATGTTGACTTTTTCTTCAGTTGCCTTTCTATCTTGATAGCCATGTGAAGCATATCCTCCAAATCAACATAATGATGCAAGTCCACCATGTTTGCAATCTCTCTATTCAAGCCCCCTAGAAACCGTGCCATAGTAGCTTCTGCATCCTCAACTACATTTGCCCTGATCATGGCAACTTCCATCTCTGTGTAATAGTCCTCAACACTTTTGGTCCCCTGATACAGATGTTGTAGTTTTTGATACAACTCCCTATAGTAATGGCTGGGTATAAATCTCTTTCTCATGAGACCCCTAAGTTCTGCCCATGTCTGAACCGGTCTCTCATAGTTTCTCCTCCGAGTAGAGACAAGCTGATCCCACCAAATCATAGCATAATCGGTAAACTCAATTGCTGCTAGACTGATCTTCTTCTCGTCTGAGTAGTGATGACAGTTAAAAATCAATTCTATTTTCTTTTCCCATTCTAAATAAGCTTCAGGATCATTCTTGCCTTGGAATGTTGGTATCTTGATCTTGATGCTACCTAGATCACCATCTATATCTCCTCGCCTACCATATCCTCTCCGATCATAATCCCCTCTTCTGGCATCAAATGCACCTCTATCATCAAACCGTCTATCCCTCCTATCATTCCTCCTATCAAACCTCCTATTAGGCCTCCTATCATGCCCAGGCTGAAATCTCTCCTCCACATCATCAAAACCATCAGAATCATCAAACTCATTTTCAGCTTCCTCTTCATCTGGTGGTACATACTGTGGTGGTACACGACGAGGTGGTACATTGAGAGGTGGTGGTACATTCTGAGGTGGTGGTACTCTGGGACCGCTACCAGTTTGAATACTCTCGACACTCTTGGACAATCTCTCCAAAGCAGTATTCATATTCTCCATCATATCTGTAAATTTCCTATCCAAAGCCTCAAGCTTTTCATCAGTAGTTAGACCTGCCATCTCAACACTAAACAAACAGATTAGAAATAACAAGAAAGTAAAACAAATATCTAAATCCTCACACTCTCACGTGTTTACACTCGAATGATATCACTCCACTCGTGTTTGCACTCTATTGGCTTTTACCCGATATTGTGCTCACAATCACTGCCTTTTACCACTCTTGAGTTCGTCCTCAATTCAAATGTGAATCACACTCTATCCAAGAATACAAACCAAATGTAGTCCTCAAGCCAGCATGAAACACAAAGGTCTAATAATAATATATAGGACAGGTGGAAACAAAATACGAACAGGAATAGCAACGACGAAGACTCAATCAATAATACTTAAACTAGAGTATTAGAAATAAGGAGTAAACAATTAGCACAATGGAAAAAAAAAATAAGCATGCAAATTCGCGGTCGTACGCAATTTCGGTAGAAAATTTGGCACCGCTATAGAAATTTTGATGGAATACCCTCCACGGGCACCTAAATGATAATATGGAACAAACTAAATTCAACCAAAAAATTTCACTTTTTTTTTTTTTTTTTTTTTTTGCTCAAGTGATCACTATCACTCAAGTCCCTTTTTCTTTTCTCTTTTTTTTTTTTTTTTGATAACGTCAGATGCTAAATGTGGTTCTGATTTCAGAGGTTGATTTAGGTTCTGATTTCAGAGGCTGGTTTTCAAAGCCTGATTTCAGAGAGTCGAATAAGGGTCTGATTTCAGGGTCTGAATTCAGAGGCTAATTTTCAGAGGTTACTGGTCAGAGTCTGATTTCAGGGTCTAATTTTCAGAGGTTACTGGTCAGGGTCTGATTTCCGAGGCTACTGGTCAGGGTCTGATTTCAGAGGCTACTGGTCTGGGTCTGATTTCAGAGGCTACTGGTCTGGGTCTGATTTCAGAGGCTACTGGTCTGGGTCTGATTTCATAGGTTAAGTTTCAGGGTCTGATCTCAGAGTCTGATTCAATGGTTAAGTTTCAAGGTCTGAACTCAGAGTCTGATTCAATGGTTAAGTTTCAAGGTCTGAACTCAGAGTCTGATTTCAGAGGCAGATTTCAAGGTTACATTTTAGGTCTGATTTCAGAAGCTAAGATTTCAGGGTCTGATTTCAGACTTCACTTAGTTTCTCAGGGTCTGATTTCACACTTCACTAGGGTTTAGAGACAAAACACACAGCCGCCAAGAACATGCTTATTTCTTAAACATATGCTAAAGAACAAAATGACTATGACGAACTGATATGAAGAACATAACAGAAGCCCAGAACTGGAAAAGTGATGAAGATGAACTGATATGCAACTGGAATGAACTGATATGCAGAACACACCAATAACAGATCCAGAAATAAACAAAACAAAAAACAGAATCAAGAACCAACAAGGACTGAAACGAAAATAACAAAGAACAAACACACCAAAAACAGATCCAGAAATAAACAAAACAAAAAACAGAAACAAGATCCAACAAGAACTGAAACGAAAATAACAAAGAACAAGAGAAAAACAGAATCAAACAAAAGGAAAGATAGAAAAATCAGACCTTGGAACCCTGAGCTCTAGATACCAAATGACAAGGAACCCACTTGGATTCGAAATCCAAGCAAACCCCAAGCAACGGACAGAACCCCAAGAACCGCGAAATGATTTTGTAGAAACAAAACCCTTCCAAGGCCACAAAGAATACCCACAAAGAACTTGCCCTTGAGAACCTTTAAGATGAATCCTTGTAGTGTTTTGCTAGCAATGGAGACGCCACTAAGTGTGCCAAACTTAGATAAGTCGATTCAAACTTGAAAAGGGGAATCCCTCCCTTACATTAATTCGGCCATAGCCAAAGCTTTAAGCTTTTGAGTTTACAAAATTCGTTGGTTGCCTCAAATGAAGAAGAAAGTAAGCTTAAATTTTACCTTATCCAAAAAAAAGTAAGCTTAAATAGTGTTACAAAAAGAAACCCTAAAGGCAAAAAGACAATAATGCCCATAAAAATGAAATTACACAAATATCAAGTCTTTAAGTCTTTAAATGCCTAGAAAGCTTTATTCTAAACTGATTTGGGCCAAGTGAAATGGTTTTGGGCCCTTTCCATCGAAGCCCACATGCATCTCTATTTGTTTGTTGCAGTCGGCCATAAAACTCTGAACTAATCCCGCCATTGCTTCTCTGAGTCTTTTGGTCCTCTGTCTCGTAATTGGCCCTTCTGGTACTTGTAATGCGTCATTTGGTTTGTTGTCGGCCTGGATCATGTCAGCTAAACTAGGCACCAAACTATTGTATTCTACCACATGTCATCCACAGACTGATGGACAAACAGAGGTAGTTAATAGAACTTTATCTCAATTATTGCGCACTATAGTTGGCAAGAATTTGATGAGTTGGGAAGATTGTTTGCCATTTATTGAGTTTGCATATAATCGTAGCATTCATTCTTCTACATCATTTTCACCTTTTGAAATTGTTTATGGTTTTCAGCCACTAACTCCATTGGATTTGTTACCTTTGCCTGTTGATGAGCATGCGGGGCTAGGTGGAAAACGGAAAGCCGATTTGGTCAAGCATATACATGAGAAAGCAAGAGAGCAAATACAACGGAAGAATGAGCAATATGCTTCTCATGCTAATAAGGGAAGAAAGCGTGTGGTATTTCAGCCCGGAGATTGGGTTTGGGTACACATGCGCAAGGAGAGATTTCCTGAACAACGTAAATCTAAGCTACAACCGAGAGGGGATGGTCCATTTCAAGTCTTGGAACGGATTAATGACAATGCATACAAGCTGGATTTACAAGGTAAGTATAATGTGTCTGCTACATTTAATGTTTCTGACTTAACTCATTTTGATGCAGGTACAGATTCGAGGTCGAATCCTTTTCAAGAGGGAGGGGATGACATGATCCAGGACGACAACAAAGCAAAAGACCCATTACAAGTACCAGAAGGGCCAATTACGAGGCAAAGGACCAAAAGACTCAGAGAAGCAATGGTGGGATTAGTTCAGAGTTTTATGGCCGACTGCAACAAACAAATAGAGACGCATGTGGGCTTCGATGGAAAGGGCCCAAAGCCATTTCACTTGGCCCAAATCAGTTTAGAATAAAGCTTCCTAGGCATTTGAAGACTTAAAGACTTGGTATTTTTGTAATTTCGTATTTAGGGGCATTGTTGTCTTTATGCCTTTAGGGTTTATTTTGTATCACTATTTAAGCTTTCTTTCTTTTTCATTTGGGAGGTAATCAACGAAATTGTAAACTCAAAAGCTTAAAGCTTTGGCTATGGCCGAATTATTGTAAGGGAGGGATTCCCCTTTTCAAGTTTGAATCGACTTATCTAAGTTTGGCACACTTAGTGGCGTCTCCATTGCTAGCAAAACACTACAAGGATTCATCTTAAAGGTTCTCAAGGGCAAGTTCTTTGTGGGTCTTCTTTGTGGCCTTGGAAGGGTTTTGTTCCTACAAAATCAAATTCGCGGTTCTTGGGGTTCTGTCCGTTGCTTGGGGTTTGCTTGGATTTCGAATCCAAGTGGGTTCTTTGTCAGGTTTGCTTGGCCTAATCCTCCAAGTGAGTTCCGTGTCATTTGGTATCAGAGCTTAGGGTTCCAAGGTCTGATTTTTCTATCTTTACTTTGTGTTTTTTGATTTAGTCTTATTGTGTTTGTTGCTCATCAAGATACTTGTTCATCTTGATTCTTAGTTTTTGTTGGATCTTGTTGTTTCTTGTTTATTTGTTATCAAAATAGCATGAATAACATTCTGCCTTTGAGTGTTTTTGATTGATCATGAGTATTTCTTCATGTTCTAGTTTTGGTCTTTGAGTCAAAATTAGTGCTTTATTTTCTTTACTTAAATCAAGTGATTATTTGTTAATTGAATGTTACTAGGACGTGTTCAACATTGTTATTAAGTTATTTGTGTTAAAAAAAATGAATCAGGTCTGATTTGAAAAAAAAATAAAAATAAAAAATAATCAGGTCAGATTTGACTATGTGAGATTTATTGACATATCTTGTCTTTCTATTGTTGAATACGTGCAATTAGTGTTGTTTCCATAGGTATTTGCATGAACTTGCTTATTTGCATTCCTGTGATCTTAGTGCAATTTTGTGAGTTTGAGTGAAAAGAAAGAGTGTTTGAGTGCATTGGTGATGATGAATGATGAAACAAATTGAAAAGCATGAAGTTGATAATTGTCGTGGGTTATACATAGTGTACCTTTGCTGATTTGTGTTGTTAATGTTGAAGAATCAAGTGAAGTGAGGTTGAGTGCACCAAATTTGCACTAATTTCGTGTATATCCAAGCAAGTTTTACTTGCTACCTCTTTAAATATTGATATTTGTATTGTATTTCATTTGCTTTGTATACACTTGTGAGTGTGAGAGGCAAAAGAAAGGAGTGAAAAGAGAAAAGAGTTAAGAAAAAAATAATAAAAAAATAAAATAATAATAAGTGAGACAAAACAGTAGAGAGTGATTACAAGATTGGCTAAGTGTCACATTGAGTGCTTGTTTGTTTGTTTGCGCATTTTGCTAACTCATTTTTTTTTCTTATTCCGTGTTCTTTAGCTTAAGTTTCTTTGATTGAGTCTTCGTGATTACTATTCTTATTTGCATTATTCCACCTCCCCTATATACATTATTGGTTCTTGTTGTTTATACTAGCTTGAAGATTACACATTGTTGTGAACTTTGGGTAAGTCATATTCACATCATATTGAGTGTAAACACGAGTGGAGTGATACATATTGAGTGTAAACACGAGTGGAGTGATATATATTTGAGTGTAAACACGAGTGGAGTGATACATATTGAGTGTAAACACGAGTGGAGTGATACATATTTGAGTGTAAACACGTGAGCTTGTGAGATTGTGAGGTTGTGAGGATATCTAATTATTTTCACATATTGTTACTTCTATTCTGTTTGTTGAAGCTTTGAGATGGCAGGTACTAGTTTGACAGTGGATGAGAAACTTGAGGCTTTAGAAAGGAAATTCATGGATATGATGGAAAACATGAATGTTGCTTTTGATAAGTTGTCCAAGGAAGTAGAGAGTAATCGAACAGGTAGTGTTCCCAGACCACCACCTCGACATATACCACCACCTCAGAATGTGGCACCACGACGGGTACCACCAGATGAAGAAGAAGCTGAAAATGAGTTTGATGATTCTGATGATCTTAATGATGTGGAGGAGAGATTTCAGCCAGGGCCTGATAGGAGGCCTAATAGGAGGTTTGATAGGAGGAATGATATGAGGGATAGGCGGTTTGATGGTAGAGGTGCATTTGATGACAGACGTGAGGATTATGACAGAAGGGGTTACGGTAGACATAGTGATGTTGATGGTGATTTGAGCAGCATCAAGATCAAAATACCAGACTTCCGAGGCAAGAATGATCCATAAGCATATTTAGAGTGGGAGAAGAAAATAGAATTGATTTTCAATTGTCATCATTACTCAAATGAGAAGAAGATCAATCTAGCAGTCATGGAATTCACAGATTATGCTATGATTTGGTGGGATCAGATTGTCACCAACCGAATGAGGAATTATGAGAGGCCAATTCAGACATGGGAAGAACTTCGAGGTCTCATGAGGAAACGATTTATACCAAGCCATTACTACCGAGAGTTGTATCAGAAACTACAACATTTGTATCAGGGGTGACATGATCCAGGCCGACAACAAAGCAAAAGACCCATTACAAGTACCAGAAGGGCCAATTACGAGGCAGAGGACCAAAAGACTCAGAGAAGCAATGGCAGGATTAGTTCAGAGTTTTATGGCCGACTGCAACAAACAAATAGAGACGCATGTGGGCTTCGATGGAAAGGGCCCAAAGCCATTTCACTTGGCCCAAATCAGTTTAGAATAAAGCTTCCTAGGCATTTGAAGATTTAAATACTTGGTATTTTTGTAATTTCGTATTTAGGGGCATTGTTGTCTTTATGCCTTTAGGGTTTCTTTTGTATCACTATTTAAGCTTTCTTTCTTTTCATTTGGAAAAACAATCAAAAAAATTTATAAAACTCAAAAGCTTAAAGCTTTGGCTATGGCCGAATTCTTGTAAGGGAGGGATTCCCCTTTTCAAGTTTGAATCGACTTATCTAAGTTTTGGAAAACTTAGTGGCGTCTCCATTGCTAGCAAAACACTACAAGGATTCATCTTAAAGGTTCTCAAGGGAAAGTTCTTTGTGGGTCTTCTTTGTGGCCTTGGAAGGGTTTTGTTTCTACAAAATCAAATTCGCGGTTCTTGGGGTTCTGTCCGTTGCTTGGGGTTTGCTTGGATTTCGAATCCAAGTGGGTTTCTTGTAATTTGGTATATAGAGCTCAAGGTTCCAAGGTCTGATTTTTCCTATCTTTTCTTTTGTTTGATTCTGTTTTTATTTTCGTTTTTGTTATTTTCGTTTCAGTTCTTGTTGGATCTTGTTTCTGTTTTCGTTTTGTTTATTTCTGGATCTGATTTTGTTGTGTTTTGCATATCAGTTCATTTTCTATCATTTTCCAGTTTTGGATTTTTGTTTTGTTCTTCATATCAGTTCGTCATATACTTTCTGTTATTTAGCATATGTTAAAGAAATAAGCATGTTCTTTGGCGGCTGTGTGTTGTTTCTAAGACCCTAGTGAAGTTTGAAATCTGACTCTGAATTCAAACCCTAAAACTTAGCCTTTGAATTCAGACCCTGAAATCAGACTCTGAAATCAGACTCTAAGAAATTAGCCTTTGAAATCTGACTCTAAAATCAGACCTTGAAGATTAGCCTATGAAAATCAGACCCTGAAAAGTAACCTCTGAAATCAGACCCTGACCAGTAGCCTCTGAAGTCAGACCCTGAATAGTAACCTCTGAAATCAGACCCTGACCAGTAGCTTCTGAAATCAGACCCTGAAAATTAACCTATGAATTCAGACACTGACCAGTAGCCTCTGAAATCAGACCCTGACCAAAAGCCTCTGAAATCAGACCCTGAAAATCAGCCTCTGAAATCAGAACCACCGTATCAACATCTGACATTATCAAAAAAAAAAAAAGGGACTTGAGTGATAGTGATCACTTGAGCAGAAAAAAAAATAAAAAAAATAAAAAATTTCTATAGCAGTGCCAAATTTTCTTGGTTGAATTTAGTTTGTTCCATATTATCATTTAGGTGCCCGTAGAGGGTATCCCATCAAAATTTCTATAGGAGTGCCAAATTTTCTCCCGAAATTGCATACGACCGTGAATTTGCATGCTTATTTTTTTCCATTGTGCTAATTGTTCACTTCTTTATTCCAAATACTCTAGTTTAAGTATTATTGATTGAGTCTTCCTCGTAGCTATTCATGTTCGCATTTTGTTTCCACCTGTCCCATATATATTATTAGACCTTTGTGTTTCATGCTGGCTTGAGGACTACATTTGGTTTGTATTCTTGGATTGAGTGTGATTCACATTTGAATTGAGGACGAACTCAAGAGTGGTAAAAGGCAGTGGAGTGATATCATTCGAGTGTAAACACGTGAGATTGTGAGGATTTACATATTTGCTTTACTTTCTTGTTATTTCTAATCTGTTTGTTTAGTGTTGAGATGGCAAGTCTAACCACTGAAGAAAAGCTTGAGGCTTTGGATAGGAAATTTACAGATATGATGGAGAACATGAATACTGCTTTGGAGAGATTGTCCAAGAGTGTAGAGAGTATTCAAACTGGTAGCGGTCCCAGAGCACCACCACCTCAGAATGTACCACCACCTCATAATGTTCCACCTCGACGTGTACCACCACAGTATGTACCACCAGATGAAGAGGAAGCATAAATGAGTTTGATGATTCTGATGGTCTTGATGATGTGGAGGAGAGATTTCAGCCTGGGCATGATAGGAGGCCTAATAGGAGGTTTGATAGGAGGAATGATAGGAGGGATAGACGGTTTGATAATAGAGGTGCATTTGATGCCAGAAGAGGGGATTATGATAAGAGGGATTATGGTAGACGAGGAGATGTAGATGGTGATCTAGGTAGCATCAAGATCAATCTGGTAGCGATTGAGTTTACTGATTATGCTATGATTTGGTGGGATCAGCTTGTCACTACTCGGAGGAGAAATTATGAGAGGTCGGTTCAGACATGGGCAAAACTTAGAGGTCTTATGAGAAAAAGATTTATACCCAGCCATTACTATAGGGAATTGTATCAGAAACTACAACATCTGTATCAGGGGACCAAAAGTGTTGAGGACTATTACACAGAGATGGAAGTTGCCATGATCAGGGCAAATGTAGTTGAGGATGCAGAAGCTAATGGCACGATTTCTAGGGGGCTTGAATAGAGAGATTGCAAACATGGTGGAGTTGCATCACTATGTTGTTTTGGAGGATATGCTTCACATGGCTATCAAGGTAGGAAGACAACTCAAGAAAAGGTCAACATCCAGATTTGGTACTCAGGCTACTTCTACATGGAAGGGAAAATGGGTTCCGAATGAGAAGCGATATGGAGGCTTTGACAAGCCTAGAGGCGAGTTCAGTGGAGGCTTTAATAAGCCTAGGGCCGACCCTAGTGCCAAGGGTAAAGAGGCTGCAGAACCGAGCAAAACTAGACCAAAACCTGAGGGTGCAGCTGCTAGAACTAAGGATGTCAAGTGTTTCAAGTGTTTGGGCATGGGACACTATGCTTCACAATGTCCCAATAGGCGTACCTTAGTGATTGATAAAAAGAGTGGAGAGGTGTACTCTACCGATAGTGAGGTCGAGGAGGAGATGCCAGAGTTGGAGGATGCTAGTGACCATGAGGGAGCTGCATACCCGCTGAATAACTTATCCTTAGTTGTCAAGCGTGCTTTGAGTGCATATGTTGTAGAGGATGAGAGTGTGCAGAAGAGGGAGAACATATTCCATACTAGGTGCCGTGTGAATGGCAAGGGATGTAGTATGATCATAGATGGGGGCAGTTGTACTAATGTTGCTAGCACAGCTTTGATTGAGCGATTGGGGTTGAGTTGCTTGAGACACCCGAAGCCTTACAAGTTGCAGTGGTTAAATGATTGTGGGGAAATAAGTGTGACAAAGCAGGTATTGTTGAGCTTTACCATTGGGCCATACACAGATGATGTCCTATGTGATGTGATACCGATGCATGCAGGACATATTCTTTTGGAAAGGCCATGGCAGTTTGATAAGAAGGTTATTCATGATGAGTTCAAGAATAAGTACTCTTTCCAGCATAAGGGAAAACCCATTACATTATACCCACTTACACCTGCACAAGTCCATGAAGATCAGGTTAAGTTGTAACTTGAGCGTGACAAAGAGAGAGCGAAGGGAAACACCACATTGGGTGAGACTAGTGAGAGTGGTGTATCTGGTGAGAAAAATAAGGCCAAGGCCGTGGGAGTTCCCAAGGAGAGTGTGAGTGAACGTGAGGGGGAAACAAAAAGGAGTGTTAAAAAGAGTTTCTACATGGGTGAGGGTGAAGCGAAGAAAGCGTTCAAGGCTAGCAAGCTCATGCTATTGTTAGTCTATAAGGAGCCTCATATTTATTCTACTAACTCTGACTTTTTACTTCCTGTGTCTATTTCATCTCTTTTGCAGGATTACAATGACGTACTGACAGAGGACATACCTAGTGGGCTTCCACCCATTAGAGGTATAAAGCACCAGATAGACTTCATACCTGGAGCAGTCATTCCTAACAGACCGGCTTATAGGAGAAATCTCGAAGAGACAAAGAAGCTACAAAGGCAAGTACGGAAGTTGATGGACAAGGGGTATGTAAGGGAAAGCATGAGTCCTTGTGCAGTACCAGTGCTTCTAGTTCCTAAGAAAGATGGGACGTGGCGTATGTGCGTTGATTGCCGAGCTATCAACAATATTACGGTAAAGTATCGTCACCCCATTCCTAGACTGGATGACATGTTGGATGAATTGCATGGTTCCAAAATTTTTAGTAAGATTGATTTAAATAGTGGATACCATCAAATTCGCATGAAAGAGGGAGATGAGTGGAAAACTGCATTTAAGACTAAGTATGGCTTGTATGAATGGTTAGTTATGCCATTTGGTCTTTCAAACGCACCTAGCACATTTATGAGATTGATGAATCATGTTATGCGTGCATTTTTAGGTAAGTTTGTAGTGGTTTATTTTGATGACATCTTAGTTTACAGTAAAACAGTAGATGAGCATGTTATGCATTTGAAGCATGTTCTTGATGTGTTAATGCAAAAAAAACTGTATGCTAACTTTGATAAGCGCACTTTTTGTATGGATAGAATTGTTTTCCTTAGATTTTTTGTGAGTGCAGATGGCATCGATGTCGATTTAGAAAAGGTGAAGGCAATTCAGGATTGGCCCACACTAACAACAGTGACAGAAGTCAGAAGCTTCCATGGATTAGCAAGCTTCTACCGTAGATTTGTTAAAGACTTCAGTAGTATTGCAGCACCATTGACTGAAGTAGCGAAGAAGACTGTTGGCTTCAAATGGGGTGAAGAGCAAGAGCGTGCATTCCAGGATCTAAAAATGAAGTTGTGCGTGCACCAGTCTTGGCACTACCCAACTTTGAGAAGACATTTGAGATTGAGTGTGACGCATCCGGGATAGGCATTGGAGCGGTTCTCATGCAAGAAAAGCGACCAATAGCTTACTTTAGTGAGAAGCTGAATGGAGCAGTTTTGAGGTACCCCACATATGACAAGGAGTTGTATGCACTAGTGCGAGCCCTTGAATCTTGGCAGCATTATTTATGGCCTCGAGAGTTTGTGATCCATACAGATCATGAATCATTAAGCATCTGAAGGGCCAAGGTAAGCTGAACAAACGACACGCAAAATGGTTAGAGTCTGTTGAGACATTTCCATATGTAATCCGCTACAAACAAGGTAAGGAAAACATTGTCGCTAATGCACTATCGCGAAGGTATGCTTTACTTACTTCATTGAGTGCAAGAATGCTTGGGTTTGAATTTATTAAAGAACTTTATGCTAGTGATATTGACTTTAGTACTATCTATGCTGCATGTGAAAAGTCTGCTTTTAGTAAATTCTACCAACATTATGGGTTTCTGTTTAGGGAGAATAGATTATGCATTCCTGTTTGTAGTATGCGTGAGTTGTTAGTGAGGGAAGCACATGGGGGAGGTTTAATGGGGCACTTTGGCATTGCCAAAACCTTAGGGGTTTTGAGTGAACATTTTTATTGGCCTAAAATGCGGAGAGATATTGAGCATTTGTGTGATAAATGCTTAACTTGTAAACAGGCTAAATCTAAGGTTATGCCTCATGGGTTGTATACACCATTGCCTATACCTAGTGAGCCATGGGTAGATGTATCGATGGACTTTATCTTGGGTTTACCTAGGACTAAGAAGGGTATATATTCCATCTTTGTAGTGGTTGATAGGTTCAGTAAGATGGCACACTTTATAGCATGTCATAAAACTGATGATGCCACTAACATTGCTGACTTGTTCTTTAGAGAAGTAGTACGACTCCATGGGATTCCACGGAGTATAGTTTCAGATCGTGATGTCAAATTCCTTAGTCACTTTTGGAAAGTTTTTGGGGTAAGTTGGGAACTAAACTTTTGTATTCTACTACTTGCCACCCCCAAACTGATGGCCAGACCGAGGTTGTTAATAGGACTTTGACTCATTTATTGTGTACTATTATCCATAAGAACTTAAAAACCTGGGAGGATTGTTTGCCTTTTGTTGAATTTGCATATAATCGTAGTATTCATTCTTCTACATCTTACCCACCATTTGAAATTGTTTATGGTTTTCAGCCACTAACTCCATTAGATTTGTTACCTTTGCCTCTTGATGAGCATGCAGGGCTAGATGGAAAAAGGAAAGCCGATTTGGTGAAGCATATACATGAGAAAGTAAGAGAGCAAATACAACGGAAGAATGAGCAATATGCTTCTCATGCTAATAAGGGAAGAAAGCGTGTGGTATTTCAGCCTGGAGATTGGGTTTGGGTACATATGCGCAAGGAGATATTTCCTGAACAACGTAAATCTTAGCTACAACCGAGAGGGGATGGTCCATTTCAAGTCTTGGAACGGATTAATGACAATGCATACAAGCTGGATTTACAAGGTAAGTATAATGTGTCTGCTACATTTAATGTTTTTCACTTAACTCCTTTTGATGCAGGTTCAAATTCGAGGTCGAATCCTTTTCAAGAGGTAGGGGATGACATGATCCAGGCCGACAACAAAGCAAAAGACCCATTACAAGTACCAGAAGGGCTAATTACGAGGCAGAAGACCAAAAGACTTAGAGAAGCAATGGCGGGATTAGTTCGGAGTTTTATGGCCGACTGCAACAAACAAATAGAGACGCATGTGGGCTTCGATGGAAAGGGCCCAAAGCCATTTCACTTGGCCCAAATCAGTTTAGAATAAAGCTTTCTGGGCATTTGAAGATTTAAAGACTTGGTATTTTTTGTAATTTCGTATTTAGGGGCATTGTTGTCTTTATGCCTTTAGGGTTTCTTTTGTATCACTATTTAAGCTTTCTTTCTTTTCATTTGGAAAAACAATCAACGAAATTTATAAAAGTTAAAAGCTTAAAGCTTTGGCTATGGCTGAATTCTTGTAAGGGAGGGATTCCCCTTTTCAAGTTTGAATCGACTTATCTAAGTTTTGGCAAACTTAATGGCATCTCCATTGCTAGCAAAACACTAAAAGGATTCATATTAAAGGTTCTCAAGGGCAAGTTCTTTGTGGGTCTTCTTTGTGGCCTTGGAAGGGTTTTGTTTCTACAAAATCAAATTCGCGGTTCTTGGGGTTCTGTCAGTTGCTTGGGGTTTGCTTGGATTTTGAATCCAAGTGGGTTTCTTGTCAAGGGGACCAAGAGTGTAGAGGATTATTATACTGAGATGGAGGTTGCCATGATCAGGGCGAATGTAGTGGAGGATGCAGAGGCTACTATGGCACGGTTTTTAGGGGGCTTGAACAGAGAGATTGCCAACATGGTGGAGTTGCATCATTATGTTGATTTGGAGGATATGCTTCACATGGCTGTCAAGATTTGGTACTCAGACTACTTCTACATGGAAGGGGAAATGGGTTCCTAATGATCGATGAGATGGAGGCTTTAACAAGCCAATGGTTGAACCTGGTGCCAAGAGTAAAGAAGTTGCAGAACCAAGCAAGGCTAGAACGAAACCTGAAGGTACAACACCAAAGACAAAGGACATCAAGTGTTACAAGTGTTTGGGCATGGAACACTATTCTTCACAGTGCCCCAACAGGCGCACCTTAGTGATTGATAAGAAGAGTGGTGAAGTACATTCTACTGACAGTGAGGTTGAGGATACTAGTGACAAAGAGGGAGCTGCATACCCGCTGGATAACTTGTCCTTAGTTGTCAAACGTGTTTTGAGTGCACAAATTGTTGAGGATGAGAGTGATCAATAGAGGGAGAACATATTTCATACCAGATGCCGTGTAAATGGTAAAGGGTGTAGTATGATCATTGACGGGGGCAGTTGTGCTAATGTTGCAAGTACGGCTTTAGTTGAGAGGTTGGGATTAGATTGCTTGAAGTATCCCAAGCCTTATAAGTTGTAGTGGTTAAATGATTGTGGCGAGATAAAAGTGACAAAGCGGGTGTTATTGAGCTTTACCATTGGGCCATACACGGATGATGTCCTATGTGATGTCATACCGATGCATGCAGGACATATTCTTTTGGGCAGGCCGTGGCAGTTTGATAGGAAAGTTATTCACGATGGGTTCAAGAATAAGAATTCCTTTCAATATAAGGGAAAACTCATTACATTGTACCCACTCACACCAAAGCAAGTCCACGAGGATCAAGTCAAGTTGCAACTTGAGAGAGATAGAGAGATTGATAGTGCAAACACAACCTTGGGGAAAACAAATGAGGGGAGTGTGACCGAACCTAGTAAGGAAAATAAGGCAAAGGCCGTGAGTGTTTCCAAGGGGAGTGTGAGTGAACTTAAGGGGGAAACAAAAGGCGAGTGAAAAAGAGCTTTTACATGGGTGAATGTGAAGCAAGGAAAGCTTTTAAGGCTAGCAAGCTTATGCTTTTGTTGGTCTACAAGGAACACCGTATTTGTATTGCTAACAATGACCTTTTGCTTCCTGTGTCCATTTCATCTCTTTTGCAGGAATTCAGTAATGTGCTGACAGAGGACATTCCTAGTGGGCTTCCACCCATTAGAGGTATTGAGCACCAGATAGATTTCTTACCTGGCACATTCATTCCCAACAGACCAGCCTACCGAAGCAATCCATAGGAGACGAAGGAACT
This sequence comes from Zanthoxylum bungeanum, assembly GCA_019454045.1. NCBI lineage: Eukaryota > Viridiplantae > Streptophyta > Magnoliopsida > Sapindales > Rutaceae > Zanthoxylum > Zanthoxylum bungeanum. The sequence continues at coordinate 108,931 of SKCR01028788.1, read as the reverse complement.
TCAGAAGCAAGTGAGGGAGTTGATGGAGAAAGGGTATGTTAGAGAAAGTATGAGTCCCTGTGCGGTACCAGTTCTTCTAGTTCCTAAGAAAGATGGGTCGTGGCGTATGTGCGTTGATTGTCGAGCGATCAATAATATAACGGTAAAGTATCGTCACCCTATTCCTAGGCTAGATGACATGTTGGATGAATTGCATGGTTCCAAAGTTTTTAGTAAGATTGATTTAAAGAGTGGATACCATCAAATTCGCATGAGAGAGGGAGATGAGTGGAAAACTGCATTTAAGACCAAGTATGGCTTGTATGAATGGTTAGTTATGCCATTTGGTCTTACAAACGCACCTAGCACATTTATGAGATTGATGAATCATGTTATGCGTGCTTTTATAGGTAAGTTTGTTGTAGTTTATTTTGATGACATCTTAGTTTACAGTAAAACATTAGATGAGCATGTTACACATTACACATCTTAGTTTACAGTAAAAACTGTATGCTAACTTTGGTAAGTGCACTTTTTGTATGGATAGGATTGTTTTCCTTGGTTTTGTTGTAAGTGCAGATGGCATCGAAGTTGATGTGGAGAAGGTGAAGGCGATTCAAGATTGGCCTACACCAACGACAGTGACAGAAGTTAGAAGCTTCCATGGATTAGCAAGCTTCTACCGCATATTTGTTAAAAACTTCAGTAGTATTGTTGCACCACTGACTGAAGTAGTGAAGAAAACTGTTGGTTTCAAATGGGGAGAAGAGCAGGAGCGTGCATTCCAGGATCTTAAAATGAAGTTATGTAGTGCACTAGTTTTGGCGCTACCTAATTTTGAAAAGACATTTGAGATTGAGTGTGATGCATCCGGAATAGGCATTGGAGCTGTTCTTATGCAAGAAAAGTGACCAATAGCTTACTTTATTGAGAAGCTGAATGGAGCAGTTTTGAGGTACCCTACATATGACAAGGAGTTGTATGCGCTAGTGAGAGCCCTTGAGACTTGGCAGCATTATCAGTGGCCTCGAGAATTTATGATCCATACTGATCATGAATCATTGAAGCACTTGAAGGGCCAAGGTAAGTTGAACAAACGGCACGCAAAGTGGTTGGAGTTCATTGAGACCTTTCCATACGTAATTCGCTACAAACAAGGGTTAGATGGAAAGAAGAAAGCTGATTTTGTGAAACACAAACATGAGAAAGCAAGAGAGCACATACAATGAAAGAATGAACAATATGCTTCTCATGCCAATAAGGGAAGAAAACGTGTGGAATTTCAACCTGGAGATTGGGTTTGGGTACACATGCGAAAGGAAAGATTTCATGAACAGCGTAAATCCAAGCTACAACCGAGAGGGATGGTCCATTTCAAGTCTTGGAACGGATTAATGACAATGCATACAAGCTAGATTTACAAGGTGAGCATAATGTGTCTGCGACATTTAATGTTTCTGACTTAACTCTTTTTATGCAGGTACAGATTTGAGGTCGAATCCTTTTCAAGAGGGAGGGAATGACATGAATCCAGCAACTCAAGGAACAAATGACATAAATCCAACAACTCAAGGAACATTAGATCCTTTGCAATTGCCAACAGGTCCAATCACACGCCAAAGAGCTAAGAAGATCAGAGATGCAATGGCGGGGCTAGCGCAGAATGCCATGGTCGAGTGTGACAGACAACTCCGGGGCATATTGGGGTCACATGAGGGCTTCAATGGAGTGGATCCAAAGCTATTTCACTTGACCCAAGTCATACCAGAGCAACGCACCAGCAATCTTGAAGCCGAGTATATTTTTAATGGATCAAGCCGATTCAAGCCCGACACTAAATATTTGGCCAAGACAAGACTTATTGGACTTTATGACACATCATTATGCCTTTATACATGGAAGCCACGAATTTGGAGGACTTTTGGTGCAAGGAAACAGCTTTAGACAAATTTGGAAAAGTTTTTCACATTTGTTGACTTTTATGATTTTGTGTTTTTACTTTAGACATTTTTGGCAAAGTTATTTATTAAGTCTTTGTTTCTTTTGACTTTGTGTTTGTTATTAAATGTCTATTAATGGGATGGCCATTTAATAGCCATTAGTTAGCAACTTAGGGTGTTTTGGTCATTTTGCACCCATTAGGGTTTCTTTCATTGTACTATTTAAACTCATTTCATCTTAATGAGAAGCTAATCACCAAATTTCGAATTTCATCTTCATTTTGAAGTCTTGGCTATTGCCTAAATTGCTTAAGGGAGGGATTCCCCTTATCTCATGCAATCGACTTATCTAAGGCGTGGCAACCTTAGTGGCGTCTCCGTGCTAGCAGAACACTTCAAGGAATCATATTAAGGGTTCTCAAAGACAAGTTCTTTGTGGGTCTTCTTTGTGCCCTTGGAAGGGTTTTGTTCCTACAAAATCAAATTCGCGGTTCTTGGGGTTCTGTCCGTTGCGAGGGGTTTGCTTGGCCTAATCCTCCAAGTGAGTTCTGCGTCAGGTATTGAGCACCAGATAGACTTCATACCTTGGGCAGTCATTCCTAATAGACCGGCTTATAGGAGCAATCTCGAGGAGACAAAGAAGCTACAAAGGCAAGTACGGGAGTTGATGGACAAGGGGTATGTAAGGGAAAACATGAGTCATTGTGCAGTACCAGTGCTTCTAGTTCCTAAGAAAGATGAGACGTGGCGTATGTGTGTTGATTGTCGAGCTATCAACAATATTACGGTAAAGTATCGTCACCTCATTCCTAGACTATATGACATGTTGGATGAATTGCGTGGTTACTAAATTTTTAGTAATATTGATTTAAAGAGAGGATACCATCAAATTCGTATGAGAGAGGGAGATGAGTGGAAAACTGTATTTAAGACTAAGTTTGGCTTGTATGAATGATTAGTTATGCCATTTGGTCTTTCGAACGCACCTAGCACATTTATGAGATTGATGAATCATGTTATGCGTGCATTTTTAGGTAAGTTTGTTGTGGTTTATTTTGATGACATCTTAGTTTACAGTAAAACATTGGATGAGCATGTTATACATTTGAAGCATGTTCTCGATGTGTTAAGGCAGGAAAATCTGTATGCTAACTTTGATAAGTGCACTTTTTGTATGGATATAATTGTTTTCCTTGGATTTGTTGTGAGTGCAGATGGCATCGAGGTAGATTTGGAAAAGGTGAAGGCAATTCAGGATTGGCCAACACCAACAACAGTGACAGAAGTCAGAAGCTTCCATGGATTAGCAAGCTTCTACCGTAGATTTATTAATGACTTCAGTAGTATTGCAGACCACTGACTGAAGTAGTGAAGAAAACTGTTGGCTTCAAATGGGAAGAAGAGTAGGAGCGTGCATTCCAGGATCTTAAAATGAAGTTGTGCAATGCACCAGTTTTAGCGTTACCCAACTTTGAGAAGACATTTGAGATTGAGTGTGACACATCCGGGATAGGCATTGGAGCAGTTCTTATGCAAGAAAAGCGACCAATTGCCTACTTTAGTGAGAAGCTTAATGGAGAAATTTTGAGATACCTCACATATGACAAGGAGTTGTATGCACTAGTGAGAGCCCTTGAGACTTGGCAGCATTATTTGTGGCCTTGAGAGTTTGTGATCCACATAGATCATGAATCATTGAAGCATCTGAATGAAGGGCCAAGGTAAGCTGAAGAAACGACACGCAAAATGGTTAGAGTTTGTTGAGACATTTCCATATGTAATCCGCTACAAACAAGGTAAGGAAAACATTGTCGCTGATGCACTATCGCGAAGGTATGCTTTACTTACTTCATTGAGTGCAAGAATGTTTGGGTTTGAATTTATTAAAGAACTTTATGCTAGTGATATTGACTTTAGTACTATCTATGCTGCATGTGAAAAGTCTGCTTTTAGTAAATTCTACCAACATTATGGGTTTCTGTTTAGGGAGAATAGATTATGCATTCCTGTTTGTAGTATGCGTGAGTTGTTAGTGAGGGAAGCACATGTGGGAGGTTTAATGGGGCACTTTGGCATTGCCAAAACCTTAGGGGTTTTGAGTGAACATTTTTATTGGCCTAAAATGCGGAGAGATATAGAGCATTTGTGTGATAAATGCTTAACTTGTAAACAGGCTAAATCTAAGGTTATGCCTCATGGGTTGTATACACCATTGCCTATACCTAGTGAGCCATGGGTAGATGTATCGATGGACTTTATCTTGGGTTTACCTAGGACTAAGAAGGGTATAGATTCCATCTTTGTAGTGGTTGATAGGTTCAGTAAGATGGCACACTTTATAGCATGTCATAAAACTGATGATGCCACTAACATTGCTGACTTGTTCTTTAGAGAAGTAGTACGACTCCATGGGATTCCACGGTGTATTATTTCAGATCGTGATGTCAAATTCCTTAGTCACTTTTGGAAAGTTTTATGGGGTAAGTTGGAAACTTTACTTTTGTATTATACTACTTGCCACCCCCAAACTGATGGCCAGACCGAGGTTGTTAATAGGACTTTGACTCAGTTATTGCGTACTATTATCAATAAGAACTTAAAAACCTGGGAGGATTGTTTGCCTTTTGTTGAATTTGCATATAATCGTAGTATTCATTCCTCTACATCTTACTCACCATTTGAAATTATTTATGGTTTTCAGCCACTAACTCCATTAGATATGTTACCTTTGCCTCTTGATGAGCATGCGGCGCTAGATGGAAAAAGGAAAGCCGATTTGGGGAAACATATACATGAGAGAGCAAATACAACAAAAGAATGAGCAATATGCTTCTCATGCTAATAAGAGAAGAAAGCGTGTGGTATTTCAGCCTGGAGATTGGGTTTGGGTACACATGCGCAAGGAGAGATTTCCTGAAAAATGTAAATCTAAGCTACAACCGAGAGGGGATGGTCCATTTCAAGTCTTGGAACAGATTAATGATAATGCATACAAGCTAGATTTACAAGGTAAGTATAATGTGTCTGCTACATTTAATGTTTCTGACTTAACTCATTTTAATACAAGTACATATTCGAGGCCGAATCCTTTTCAAGAGGGAGGGGATGACATTATCCAGGCCGACAACAAAGCAAAAGATCCATTACAAGTACCAGAAGGGCCAATTACGAGGCATAGGACCAAAAGACTCAGAGAAGCAATGGCGGGATTAGTTCAGAGTTTTATGGCTGATTGCAACAAACAAATATAGACTCATGTGGGATTCAATAGAGAGGGCCCAAAGCCACTTTACTTGGCTCAAATCAGTTTTGAATGAAGCTTCACAGGCCTTTGAAGACTTGAAGACTTTGGTATTTTTGTAATTTAGCCTTTAGGGGCATTGTTGTCTTTATTCCTTTAGGGTTTCTCTTTGTAACACTATTTAAGCTTTCTTTTTTTTTTTTTTTTCATTTTGAAAACAATCAACGAATTTGAGAGAATATTACAGCTTTATGCTTTTTGGCTATGGTCAAATTCTTGTAAGGGAGGGATTCCCCTTTTCAAGTTAAAATCGACTTATCTAAGTTTGGCAAACTTAGTGGCGTCTCCATTGCTAGCAAAACAATACAAGGAATCATCTTAAAGGTTCTCAAGGGCAAGTTCTTTGTGGGTCTTCTTTGTGGCCTTGGAAGGGTTTTGTTCCTACAAAATCAAATTCGCGGTTCTTGGGGTTATGTCTGTTGCTTGGGGTTTGCTTGGATTTCGAATCCAAGTGGGTTTCTTGTCAGATGGATCCTTATGCGATGATGTTGAAATTTGAAGGATCTTCATAGATCTAATCTTAGATCTCAGAAGTACGATTTGCATAAGAAGCTCTTTCACTCTCGAATGTCAGAGGGTACATCTGTCGAACACTACGTGTCGCAGATGATTGCTGACATTGAACAGCTAGGTCAGCTGGGCATTACCTTCGAGGCTGAGACTTCCATAGATTTGATCTTATAGTCTCTGCCCGACTGTTGGGGCGGGTTCGTCATGAACTACAATATGATGAACCAAGAGAAAACCCTTGGAGAGTTAATGGCTATATTGAAAGAGGCAGAGCCAGAGCTTCTGAAAGGCAAGAAGCGCGAGGCGCATCTTACTTCGAGATCCTAGAAGGCCAAGGCTTGGCCGAAGGCTTCTGGGGGTGTGAAGAAGAAAAAGAAAAAGGCAAGGTAAATCGTCATAGTCTTCTGGGAAGACAAAGGACATATCCTAAGACGTCTACCTACACTGTGGCAAATGGGGTCACTGGAAGCTTGACTGCCGTAAGTACAATGTGGACTTGAAGGAAGTGAAGGCGGGCAAGGCTCCGGCTTCAGGTATGTTTGTTATTGAAATAAACATGTCCACTACTACTTTTAAAAATTAGATTTTTGATACTGGATGTGGTACTCACATATGTACTGATGTGCAGGATCTGCAGATTAGCAGGAAACTGGCTTCAGATGAGATCGACCTACGAGTCGGAAATGGGACGAGAGTCACCATTTTGGCCGTTGGCACCTATGTTTTGAATCTGCCCTCGGGGCATGTACTTACATTAGGCGACTGTTATTATGTACCTAGTTTGACTAGGAGTATAATCTCTGTATCTAGTTTAACCCGATGCGGGTATACCTTTGTATTCCGGAACACTGGATGTTTTGTATATAAAGATGATATTTTGATATGTACAACAGATGTTTATAATGGTTTTTATATTTTGAATATAAACGAATCTCAAACATATAACATGACAAACAAAAGGCTCAAACTGAGTAAAACAGATGAGATTTATTTGTGGCATTGTCATCTGGGACAAATTAACAAGACTCGTATATCCACTCTTTCGAAGAATGGATACTTGGACTGATTTGATCCTAATTCATATGATGTCTGTGAATCTTGTTTATTAGGCAAAATGCCTAAAACACCTTTTAGTGGTAAAGGTGTACGTGCCACCGAACTGTTAGCCCTCGTTCATAGTGATGTATGCGGGCCCATGTCTAGCCAGGCTAGTGGTGGATATGAATACTTCGTAACCTTTACAGATGATGCATTGTGTTATGGTTATGTGTATCTTATGAAACACAAGTCGGAAACTTTTGAGAAATTCAAAGAGTTTCGACACGAAGTAGAAAAACAGACTGGCAAAAGTATTAAAACATTACGGTCGGACCGTGGTGGAGAATACTTAAGCAATGGGTTTCAAGATTACTTGAGAGAATATGGTATTCTTTCACAGTGGACTCCTCCCGAAACACCTCAATTGAACGGTGTGTCCGAACGGAGAAACCGAACTTTGTTGGACATGGTAAGGTCAATGATGAGTCCCACAGAGCTACCAATTTCCTTCTAGGGATACGCATTAAACAGTGCAATACTTATTTTGAATAAGATTCTGTCAAAGTCTGTTGGACAAACTCCATATGAAATATGGATAGGAAAGAAACCGGGTTTCTCATTCCTGAAGATTTGGGGATGTTTGGCATATGTTAAACGTTTAGATGGTACCAAACTAGAACCCAAATTGGATAAGTGCCTATTTGTAGGTTATCCTAGGGAAACCAAATGATATTATTTCTACAACCCACAAGAGAACAAAATATTTGTTGCTCTTCATGCAGTTTTCCTTGAAAAGGAATTCATAAATGCAGTGGTAAATAGGAGGAAAGTAGAACTCGATAAAAATTAGAGTGATACTGTTCCTGGCACCGACCCCCTCACGGAACACCAACAGTCCATCATGGATGAGACTGTTCCACGATCTTCTAATACACAAGAACCGCGTAAGTCGGAAAGAGTCAGAAAATAACCTGAGAGGTATGGGTTTCTGATCTCACCTCTTGTAGACATTAATCTTATTGAGGAAGATGAACCGGCTACGTATGAGGAAGCGATACAAGGTATTGACTCCGCTTTGTGGCAACAGGCCATGAAGTCCGAAATGGATTCCATGTATACCAACCAAGTTTGGACATTGGTTGATGCACCAGAAGGCATTAAGCCTATTGGTCGTAAATGGGTCTTCGAAAGGAAGACAGACATGGAAGGCAACATACAAACGTACAAAGTTAGGATTGTTTGTAGCTAAAGGTTATCGTCAACGACATGGTGTCTATTATGACGAAACTTTTTCACCTGTTGCTATGATGAAATCCATTCGAATAATGCTTGTTATTGCTGCATATTTCGATTATGAAATATGACAGATGGATGTCAAAATTGCATTCCTTAACAGAAATCTTTTGGAGGATGTTTATATGCAACATCCTAATGGTTTTGTCGTACCAAAACATGCAAATAAGGTTTGCAAGTTAAACCGATCCATTTATGGATTAAAGCAAGCATCGCGTTCTTGGAACCAACGTTTTGATGAGATCATAAAAGAATATGGTTTCATTCAAAATGAAGATGATTCTTGTGTATATAAGAAGGTTAGTGGGAGCGCACTGACATTCATTATCCTATATGTTGATGATGTATTGCTTCTTGGCAATGACATTCCCATGCTACAATCGGTGAAAGCTTGGCTTTCATTAAAATTCTCCATGAAAGACCTGGGAGAGGCAGCATTTATTCTGGGAATAAGGATCTACCGAGATAGATCTAGAAAGCTGCTTGGACTCTCCTAAAGCTCGTACATTGACAAAGTGTTGAAGAGATTCAACATGGATCAGTCCAAGAGGGGGCTGCTTCCGGTGTCACATGGCGTCTCTCTATCTAAGGGTATATGTCCTAAAACTCAAGATGAGAGAGATGTAATGATTCAAATCCCGTATGCTTCAGCAATCAGATCGATCATGTACGCCATGATATGTACGCGACCTGATGTCTCATATGCTTTGAGCATGTGCAGTCCCTATCAAGCCGATCCAGGTGATGGTCACTAGATTGCTGTAAAGAACATCCTTAAGTATCTTAGACGAACTACGGATGCTTTCTTAGTCTATAGGGGAGGAGAACTTGAGGTGACTGGGTTCGCCGATGCAAGTTTCCAAACCGATAAAGACAACTGTAAGTTGTAATCAGGGTACATATTTTGTTTGAACAACGGAGCAGTGAGCTGGAAATCTTCCAAGCAAGAGACTGTTGCCGATTCGACAACAGAAGCGGAATATATTGATGCAGCTGAGGTAGCAAAAAAAGCAGTTTGGATCCATAAATTCCTAATTGGATTAGGAGTAGTTCTGTTAGCAGCTGAGCTCGTACCTTTGTATTGTGACAATAATGGGGCTATAGCACAGGCTAAGGAACCACAGTCTCATCAACGATCCAAGCATGTACTTCGACGGTTTCATATGATTCGTGAGATCATACATCGTGGCGATGTGAAGATCAAGAAGATCGCATCAGATGACAAGATTGCAGATCCGCTGACAAAAGCTATTTCTCGCCAAACGTTTGAGTGACATGTACATAGTTCAGGTATACTTGAGTGATTGGCTATGAGCCAAGTGGGAGATTGTTGGACAATTATGACCCATAACATAGTGATTTGTAAAGAACATTGTGTTTTTGTACAAATTAACTATCTGACAAAATGAAATTGCTATTTTATCATTATTGTAATTAGATTACTTAGATATATAATGATAAAAGTCCTAATGGTTAAATCGGATTAATAAGATATGAGACAGTATTAATCCACGAACGGTTTAATCATTAAATATCCCTAGTCGTAGTATTATCGAGACTGGACATCGATAATGCGGAATAGACTAGTATTACATTTGTACGCGTTATGGAAGCTTAACGATATAGTTCTCATATATTTAGGTATTGGATACTCATGCAAGTGTAATAAGAGGTTCTGTTAGCCGTTGAACTTAGAACAGTTTCGCTCTGGATAGAGACCCCTCGGAATCCCATTGGTAGTATGACTATATGTCTATGGGAATCCGAATCAGGGTAAGTGTATGTGATCTTTAACCTGAGACTTACGTCGCTATTACTTGCGACAATCAGTTTACTTTGATATTGGTCGTCTGGAGCTTTAACAGGTTCTATGTACGCTTTATTGGGTTTACTGAGAATCGTAGTGTATCGGATGTGATGTCAAGACCACTTCAGTCATATGGAGATGATGGTCACACATGATACGAAACTAGTACTCTTAAAAGCTGCAGTTATCGGGAAAGTATGACTAGGTCATGACTTTTCGATTACGGAGACTAGTTGCTCGAGATCCGATATATGCTTCGTACGGGGCAGACACAGAGCCAGCCCTAGGCCTAGCATGTGACATCCGATACTGGATCGTATTACGCATTACATTATATTACTACGCCTGATACAAATTATATTCCTCGGATGATATTTCTGGAGAATTGGGTAGGCACAGTGCTTTGCTAGAAGCCAACCATGTCTTGTAAATCGGTAAGAACGTGGTACGGGGTACACACGTGTTCAGATGGTCCGATGACCATATTTACTGCCAATATATCCAGGAATCTCTTGGGTCGCTTCCCAAAGATTCACCAATGACATTTGACTCGAATAGAATTAATCTGGGATTAGTTATGATAGAGAGAATTAATCTGGGATTAATTGCGGCAAGAATTAATCTGGAATTAAATTCGTACAGAAGAGAGAACATGATAATTTAGAATTAATCGATAAATAAATTTAATAGTTAAATTGGATTTTTCTATTTAATTTATTTATTTGGGCTAAAATAATATATTGGATATATTAAATGAAATTGGATTTCAATACGAAATTAAAATTTGATTTTAATTCGAGCGAACGAATTAATTTAGAATTAATTCGTAAGCGACTATCGTAACAATTTTGGAGGCATAATTATTTAATTAAATTGGATTTAATTATGTAGCGACGACAAATTCATTTAATTCGGAATTAAACGAACTCGGGCACAAGTCTAGTTGCGTGTTGGAATATTCCAACACTGCTCGGGCCAAAGCTTGGGTGGTAGCATAGATCTGCACTCCCAGTTCTATTTTGTGGCTTGGGGGACGGTGATACGTAACGCCCCAAGACCACCAGTTTCAGAGACAGTAGTGGCATGCTTTGGGGGACGGCGATAAGTAACGCCCCAAAGTCATGGATTTGCACTGCTGGCTGCAGTTAGGCGTATGAGGGGACGACAATATGTAACGCCCTCATACGTCAAGGTTTTTCAGATACAGAGCAGTTCACAGTTTTTAGATTTTCAGTACACAGTTTTCAGAAATCAGATTTTAGAAAATAGTTTTCGAAAACCAGAGTTTCAAAAGCAAATCCAGAAAGACAGGTTTTGAAAAGTAGATTTCAGACGAAGTTTTCAGAAAAGAGTTTTTCCATAAAGTTATTTATGAAACTTTGGATTTAGAACCAAATGCTTATATTCAGTTTTCCAGTTTTGCGTCCACTCACTTAGATCGTTCAGCGATCTAACCCCCCACTCCCAGTATTTGTTTTGCAGGTATTTCAGGAGGACGAGCTTGTGAGGACGGATACTGATGGCAGTCACTTGTGGGTCTGAGTCCACCAGTCAGTGTATAAGTTCAGTCAAGTCAAGTAAAGTTTAGTTTCAGAAAATTGTATAAGTAAAGTTGTATTTCAGTACTAAAGTGTAGAGTCGAAATGTATGTAACGTTAAGTGTATGTGAGTTTGTACTTTATGTTTACAAGTTTGGGTAATGGTCGCATGTTCAAGTTATAGCTGAGATATAACAGTAGCAAAGAATTCAGTTTGTATGTCAGAGGCTCAGGGGAATAGTACGGTCTATTTCCCGTCGGTAACATCTCTGGATCAAGGATGTTACAAAGATGGTATCAGAGCATGGTCTAGTTAGTCAGTGACTGCAGTGGGTAGAGTTTTGGGGGTCTTGAATATATAGTATGTTAGTGACTGCAGTGGATAGAGTTTTGGGGGTCTTGAATATATAGTATGTCTGGGATACTTGTATGTAGGGCACTACCTCTCCAGTATCCGATCCTCGAGTACGTCCTCAAAGTTCCATAGACAGGTTACTAAGATTTCCTAGAAAAGAAAGGAAAATGGTAAGAAAGTGAAACCCTAAAATGCTCTCAACTTTCCCTTCCCTCTCGGCGATTCCCGTCTCTCACCGTCGAGACCCTTAATCCCTGATCTGATTATTTATTTTCCCTTTTTCCCTTTCCTTACCTTCCCTTCAACCCTCTGGGCTCTTCTCCTTTCTGCCTTCGTCTCTTTCTCCCTCTTGTCTTCCTGTCTTTCCCTATGTCTCTGTCTGGTTTACCTGTGGTGGGGCCGTGCCTCCCTAGTGTTGGCCGCAAAGCCGTTAGGGCTGTCTCCTTGGCCGCTAACGCCTCTCCTCATGTGGATCTTGGCATTGGTTATTTGAAACCTTCGACGGGTCTTGCGTGCTCTCCTTTGGTCTGCTCACCGGCGCCGGTGTCAGTGACCAGCGTTAAGCCTTCTATTTCTGCTGGTGTCCTTCCTCTAGATTCTGGCTCTACGTTCCTAGTTTTGGCCTATGGATCTGGTAGCTTTGTTTATCGGTCTGGGTTTGGCGCATCTATGGGTCTACTAGCGTTGTTGTTTATGGTTATGGACATGGCATTAAAGGTGGTTCTGTTGGCCGTTTGGGTTCTAGTGGGTCTGGGCATGGTGTACCATCTGGGTCTGTTAGCGTTGCTTGTGATTCTGGACATGGCGTTGTAGGTGGTTTTGTTGGCAGTTTGGGCGCTGGTGTTGTGGGTTTGTTGAATGGTGGTTGTTTGGGTCCTGCAACTAATATTAGTGGTAACGTTATTGATGTTGAGGGTTGTTCTGGTGTTGGAGGGTTTCCTGGTACCAAGACTGTGTTTATGCCCTGTAGCTCTTCTGTGCTTCTTCCTGTTTGTCAGTCTTTGGCCGGTAATGCAGTTTCTGCAGTGACTGGACTGTGTGACCCTGTGAGTCAGGTTGCTACGACTGTTGTCGGTGAGGCTACTGCTGTTTCGGTCTTGAATAATTTTGCTCATGTGAATGAGGCTGGTGATGTCGTGAGGGCTAGTAACACTTTTGGTGATTTTGTACTACCTTCTAGGTTTGTTTCTGATATAGTTTCGCCGGCTGTGAAATTGAGTGATTCTGTTGGTGGTGTTTATGCCTCTGGGATTTCTAAGGCAGATGGTACAAATCAAGTGCCCATATGTTCGAAGTCTAGTGCTAGTGGTCATACTGTTTCATCTCCTGCTGGAGGAATTAATCCGGAGAGGGTTAATGTGGTTCTGAAACACCCAGGGTTAGGGGGCAATGGTTCTGCTAGTTCTCTAAGTTATGTTAATATGCTGAATGGTCCTAAAAGAGGTGATCCTCTTGACTAGGCATCCTTGTCTACTTCCCTACACTATGTTCAGCCAAATGTTATCGATGGAAGGGTTATAGTTTGCCCTCGTGCAGAGGTTTTTGAAGAGGGTGGTGTGTTTTGGCGGAGTACACTAGTAGGATACTTTGTGGGTAAAAGACTTCCATTTCAAACTGTCAACTCTATTGCGCACAAGTTATGGGGAAGGCTTGGTTTGTAGGAAGTTCTAACCTCAGATAATGGCTTCTTTTTGTTTAAATTTAATAGCCTTCAAGAAGCTTGTGCGGTGTTGGATAGAGCCCCATGGCATATGGCTAATAGACCGTTGGTTCTTAAACTTTGGCAACCGGGCTTATCCTTGACCAAGGAGGACCTATTTAAAGTTCCGGTGTGGGTCATACTTTTTGATCTACCTTTTGATTTGTGGACGACTAATGAGATCAGTTGTGTGGCCAGTGCAGTTGGGAGACCTCTCAATGCTGACCATATTACCCTTTCCAGGAAACAGATCAGTTTTGCTCGAGTTTGTGTTGAAATTGATGCACGGAACTCCCTTGTCGAGGAGATTGTTTTCCAGGATCTTAATGGTACTAGGGCACTAGTCAGGGTTGAGTTTGAATGGGTTCCTGTGAAATGTACTACTTGTGAAGTTTTTGGCCATTCATTGAAGTCATTCCCTAAAAAGGCTCATAGTAAGGAGGTTAGTAAGCCTTCTCAGTCCTGGGTTCCTAAGCCATATATTCCTCCTATGGAAAAAGTTGTGACGACTGATACGACTGAGGATAAGGAGGGTGCCTGGATTCCGGTCTCTAAGAAGAAGAAAGGTAAGGGAGCGGTTGTGACCACTCCTGTTAGCTTGATCGGTGATGTGATTCAGGATGTTACCACTGAAAGGGTTCTTGTTTTGGGTGAGTGCTCTTCCAATAGTTTGGAATCGGCTCCGGTAAATCCTTATATGCCTGTTGTTTCGTCTAAGGCAGTTATTATGGAGGCAGAGGGTAAGGAGGAAGGTGAATGTTGTAGCCGAGTCTTCGCCTTCTGGAGATTATGATTTGCCTACTCCCAATGATAACAGATTGGATGACAAGGCCGTTGATTCTCTAGAGATCAAGAAATTAGTTTATGGTAACAAATCAAAGAAGGGTTCTAGTGGTAAGAGGAGTCAGAAACGGCAGTCCCCGAGAGGGGGTCGACGGCGCTGATTTGATTGGGTTTGGTTCTACTCTTTTCTGTTTTAATGATTTTTGGTTGCTGGAACATTCGAGGTCTCAATGACCCAATAAAACATGCTGAAGTTAGGAGTTTTCTTCGTGATGAGAAGCCTTTTTTTTGTGGTTTAGTTGAAATCAAGGTAAAGGAGGTTATTTTTGTGAGTGTCTCTCATGCGATTAATCCTTCATGGAAGTTTTTTTGCCACTCTGATATTCTTCCGTTTGGCCGTATTTGGATGTGTTGGAACCCTAGTGACATTGTTGTTAGTATTATTCGCTCTTCTTCTCAAGCTATTGACTATAGCGTGTCTCATATTTCTGGGTTGTGGAGTTGTGTGGTTTTGGTGGTGTATGGTGAGTGTGACTACGAGAAGCATCGGGAGCTTTGGGCTGACCTGATTTCTAGTGGTAGTGTTTTTGATGATTCTCTGACAAGAACTCACTTGGGTTGGAAACCAAGCAAACCCCCAAGCATCTTTCTCAAAACCCCAAGAACTTTGAATACTGATTTTGTAGGAACAAAACCCAACCAAGATCAGCCCCTAACCACCATGAAACTCACGTCCATGATAAACACAAGCATGAAATCAGATTGTATTTTGCTAGCAATGGAGACGCCACTAAGTTGCCAAGCTTAGATAAGTCAATTTGAACTTGAAAAGGGGAATCCCTCCCTCAACAAGGTTTTGGCCATAGCCATGGAAAGCTCAAGCTTTTCTCTCTTTCAAATGTTGTATATTACGTTGGTTGTCTCCAAAATACAAAGAAGAGTAACATAATAAGGGTTACAAAAGAGTTAAAAGACTAAAATGACCCTAGAGCTAAAATGACCAAAAGCCCTAAGTCAAGCACCTCAACCACGACCATTAAGGTCCTTTTGCACCTAAATAAACTTAAAACAAAGATTAGAAGCTAATCTCACTTAAGCTGATTGAGGTGCTTACATCAAATAGTAAATTGACGTGCTTACTCAATAAGCAAGGTTCTAAGCATAATTAACCCTAATGACCTGGTCAAATAACTTAATTACATCATAAATAAAGTCAACATGTCGAGCAAAAATGACAAAAACGCCCCCATTTGGCCGAATTCAACATAGTCCCAAAATAGGTCAAATCGGGTCAAAAGAGTGCTGGTGCTGAAGCTGCTCTGCTATGCTTCAGTCTGAGCTGATCTGGGTCAAATGAAATAGCTTGGGGACCTCTCTGGTTATGCCCATATGTGTCTCTGGTGTGCACTTGACTTGGTTGCTGCAACTGGTCACATAGCTCTGAGCTAGTCCCGCAAAGGCCTCTCTGATCTTCTTTGCTCTTTGGCATGTGATTGGACCTGTTGGAAAGTTCATGGGTTCCTCCAAGTTGTTAGCTGCATCCTGTAATGTCTCTGGTGTGGTTGGACTCATGTCATTCCCTCCTTGTTGAAAAGGATTCGATCTCGAATCTGAACCTGCATCAAAATGAGTTAAGTCATAAACATTAAAAGTAGCAAATATGTTGTAATTACCTTGCAAATCCAGCTTATATGCATTGTCGTTAATCCATTCCAAGACTTGAAATAGACCATCCCCTCTTGGTTGCAACTTGGATCTTCGTTATGCTTTTATCTTTTCCTCTTGCATATAAAGCCACACCCAATTGCCGGGGTCAAACACAATGCGTTGGAAACCTATTATTCTCACCAACTCTGCCTTTCCCTTATCATTCATACTCCCAAGCTTAATAACAATCAAAGATAATAAATCCATAGGAGTTAAAGAATTAGAATCATAATCAATAATCAAAGATAATAAATCCATAGGAGTTAAAGAATTAGAATCATAATCAATCTCATAAGGCAAGTAAAAACTAGAAGGATGAATGCATCTATTATATGCAAACTCTGGCCCCGCTATTGCGTCTGTGATCTTCTTAGCTCTTTGGCGTGTGATTGGGCATGTTGGCAATTGCAAAGGCTCTAATGTTCCTTGGGTGACTGCATTCATGTCAAATATTGTCCCTTGGATCATGTCATTCTCCCTCTCTTGAAATGGATTCGTCCTCGAATCCGAACCCGGATCATCGATAGTTATGACAAAATCAATTGGACGATGATATTGAAATATAAAAGAATCATACTTGACACCTCTTTATTCGGGGTCAAACACAATGTGTCAGTTTTCCGACACCTCTTTGTGCCATCTTATTCGGCTATCATTTGCTGCGTCAGTTTACCATATTTGGAGGGAGAGGAATGCCCGTACCCATGATGGGCCTCTTCGGCCTGTTTCTAGCGGAAGAGAGGGAATAGCTGGCTGGGCTGATAGGTGCCCAGGCCGGGACATCATTCGTTTCTCCTCCTCTAGGATTCCCCTTGCTGGGAGAACTGTTCTGGGCAACCTTATGTCTTTATTTATTAAAGAAGACTCTTCTCTGGGAAAAAGAAAGATTCTTTTAACGAATTGCTTTGAAAGTTGCTAACTCGGATGTTGTCTCCTAGTTGCTCCCTATTCTCGAACTGGAAAATTATGCTTCTTCTCTTCTGATTCTAACTATCCTCTCTAGTCTTCTCTTCCTATTCATTCTCTTTCTGTTGCCTAGGCATTCTAGGCCTGAGGATTCTTTACTGACTCGTCCCTTCCTTTTGGAGACTTGGTCCTGTAGTAGTAGAACCAAGTTCACCCTTCTTTATTTAGTATATCAAATCCAAGAGGATAAGAAATGGAAGAAGGAGAAGTGAAATAGAGTAGAGGCAATTATGGTTGTTGTACCCAACAGGCAGACAGAAACCTTTTCGCCCCTCGACCACACTAAGCGAAAGCCCCTTATATGGAATCGGGACTGGCCAGCCTCACCGGAAACTGGTAGACACACTGAGCCACCACGTAGAGCTCCCCTCTCGCCCGTCGTATGCTATGGATGGTCACACTAGCCCCTCGATTTGGGAACCTACGTTTTTACTAATAACTACGAAGGAAAGGATCTCTTCCATACACCTTTTCATTCCCTCTTAGCGATATTGTTTTTGATGTTCGGAATCGTGCTAGCTTATTACAGAAGGTGAAACCATCTTATGAAAATAAATGGCTTCACCTCTCATGGCACTTGCCCGATGACATCTTCTTTTGATCTTATTTTGCTTGTAGCCTTTCGGCTTTTCTTCTAGGAGGGCATGTCCTCTCTAGTTGCCTGGGGTATGCCCCTTTGCTCTTGTATAATTTCCTTTTTGTTAATATACTTACTTTATCCAAAAAAAAAAAATTTCCTAGATCATTCGAATAGCATTCCTTATGAGCATAATAATTACACTCTAGATATAAGTTAAGAAATCTTCTTGAAGTTATACCGATCTAATACTAGAAGAATAAACGAGTTATGGAACCAAACGGTAGGATTTTAAGAAAAATTTATCAAGGGAGTGAGAAAGGAAAGCTATAAGAAAGTATATAAGGATGCATAAGAGTATAAGTAGCCAGAGATAAAGAGTAGTAAGGAGATGGAATAAGGTAGTGAGATTTTGAGGATATCCACCCAAAAAAATAGAAAATAGAGAGAAAGCTAGAAGAAGAGTTGTAATTTTCCAAAAAAAAAAAAAAAAAAAAAAAAAAAAAAGCTAGAAGAAGAGTAAGAAAGGTATAGGAATGCCTAAGTGAACAGAATTAAGAAAGAGATATAGAATCAGACTAGTACAGAAACCTGTAGTAGCCAAGAGAATAGTAAAGTCCCCGCAAGTAATAGAATTTCCTAGTAAATGTAAGATTCCATCCCTCCTCAGAAAAGTTTCCTTCAAGCCAATTATATAGCCACCGCGTACTTCGTATATAGATAGTAAGTTCCCCTAGTAACAAGGAAAAAGCCAGCAAGATAACAGAAGTAGGAAATTAAGGTTAGTCTTGAGAATCTCAATGGATCGAGATGCCAAAGAGGATTTAGAGAATTTCAGATCCCCAAACCCAGACCCAGATTCATAAGCAGGAAATAGGAATTGTTAGTTACCTTACCCCCAACAATTCGATAGAGACATGACCTTAAATTATCTAGTCTTCAAACCCTCAGTGACACCAGATAAGGAAGTTGCCCTGACTAAGCCTACCTCATACCTACTTTTCATGAGAAATAGACTCTACCAGGACACAGAGCACTAGAACAAGGATACCGAAACCCATTAAGATATAAGACTTTTGCCCTAGCCCCTACCCGTATAAATATGGGCAACTTTCTGGAGCCAATGACAGTTCATCATAAGGAATGGAAGCATTCAGAAGATTGATCACCCAGAAAGAGATTAAGGAAGTTTTGAGGTTATTAGGAAGAGAACCCATGATAGCCCAGAGGACAAGACAAGTCAGCATAAGGTCTGCAGCACTAGTAAAAGTCCACAGGATGGACCAATACAGTAGGACTTAAGGATCATCCCACCAGCCAATAAGAAAACCATGGAAGTATAAAATAACAGACCCGTGAGGTTGGGGATATTTAGAAGTGATGAAGGTACTAGTATTGACCATAGAACAAAGTGATATAGTTGTGATTCGTGATAAGAGCAAAGAACAGAGATTTAGGAAATAACCATAAGAGCGAACCATCATTAGCCTCAATAGCATGGTGTAGAGCCAAGGAATAGGATATGGAGACAGCAAGAAGGAAACGAAAGTGGCAAGAAGATTCAGCACGTACAGTGAAATAAGAAAAAAAGTTTGGAGATAGTAAGATAAGTGAAGACCTCGGAGAAATCAATAAGAGTAATGAATCTTAAGACATGGAGTAGTTGACCATGTCCCTGCAGAACCAATGACGACCCTCTCTTCCAGAAACCTTAATTCTAGAAAACGTACAAACACCTAACCAGAGCGTTACCAAGCTTAAGAGTAAAGCAGAAGTGTGTATTTGAAGATCCTTATGGAAGAAATATGCTCAATTTGGAATCTAGTAAAGAGAAGGAATAGTAAAGGAGAGCAATTGATAGATTAGACAAATCATAAGATGGCTCGACAACTAAGTCGGTGAATCCAAAGAAACATAGACAAGAAACATGAGATGAGAAGGTTCGACGCTACAATAAGTTGAGCTAAGTTTGGAAACCTCCATAGAAATAACGAACCCTCAAGAAAGTAAGGATATTAGAAGTGTAAGAAGATCATGGAGAATGACTTTTAGGAACATAGTGAACAACTTATAAAGAATCTCATGGTATTCAGAAGAAAGATTTTAGGTAGAGAGTAGTGTATGGATCAAAGATTTAGTAGAAGATGTCTGTAGTAGTCGATGTAGATAGAGTTTTCAAGGGAGTGAAGGAGTAAGGAGTTTGAGGACTAAGATAAGAAAGGAAACTTTGTAACAGAATGAGTCCCTTAGGAAGATAGCAAAGAGATGATAGTAGTATCCAGAGAAAGAACATAGTGACCGCAGAGAGTTAAACAACAGAAAGGGTAAAGAGACAGCATAAGGAACTTATTAGGAAGTATGCTTCTTGAAGGACTTTGTATGGAATGCGGAGTGATTGATTGATGTAAATGACCAGGAGTAAGGCAAGACAGATAAATTTTAACAATAATACCCAGTATAGGAAAAGACGTCAGACATGTATGCACGAAAGTCCTAGGCAAAAAGAGTATGTGTCACCGAATCACCATAATAGAAGAGCCTCAAGACTAGTTCTGACAAGAAACCCACTTGGATTCAAAATCCAAGCAACCCCAAGGAACAGACAGAACCCCAAGAACCGCGAATTTGATTTTGTAGGAACAAAACCCTTCCAAGGCCACAAAGAACTTGTCCTTGAGAACCTTTAAGATGATTCCTTGTAGTTTTTTGCTAGCAATGGAGACGCCACTAAGTTTGCCAAACTTAGGTAAGTCGATTTTAACTTGAAAAGTAGAATCCGTCCCTTACAAGAATTTGGCCATAGCCAAAAAGCATAAAGCTGTAATATCTCTCAAATTCATTTATTGTTCTCAAAATGAAAAAGAAAGAAAGCTTAAATAGTGTTACAAAGAGAAACCCTAAAGGCATAAAGACAACAAAGCCCCTAAAGGCTAAATTACAAAAATACCAAAGTCTTCAAAGGCCTGTGAAGCTTCATTCAAAACTGATTTGGGCCAAGTGAAGTGGCTTTGGGCCCTCTCTATTGAAGCCCACATGCGTCTCTATTTGTTTGTTACAATCGGCCATAAAACTCTGAACTAATCTCGCCATTGCTTCTCTGAGTCTTTTGGTCCTCTGCCTCGTAATTGGCCTTTCTGGTACTTGTAATGGGTCTTTTACATCCTTAGTTCTAATAGCTGCACCCTCAGGTTTTGGTCTAGTTTTGCTCGGTTCTGCAGCCTCTTTACCCTTGGCACTAGGTTCGGCCCTTGGCTTATTAAAGCCTCCACTGAACTCGACTCTAGGCTTGTCAAAGCCTCCATCTCGCTTCTCATTCGGAACCCATTTTCCTTTCCATGTAGAAGTAGCCTGAGTACCAAATATGGATGTTGACCTTTTCTTGAGTTGCCTTTCTACCTTGATAGCCATGTGAAGCATATCCTCCAAATCAACATAATGATGCAACTCCACCATGTTTGCAATCTCTATATTCAAGCCCCCTAGAAACCGTGCCATAGTAGCTTCTGCATCCTCAACTACATTTGCCCTGATCATGGCAACTTCCATCTCGGTGTAATAGTCCTCAACACTCTTGGTCCCCTATTACAAATGTTGTAGTTTCTGATACAATTCCATATAGTAATGGTCGGGTATAAATCTCTTTCTCATGAGACCTCTAAGTTCTGCCCATGTCTGAACCGGTCTCTCATAATTTCTCCTCCGAGTAGAGACAAGCTGATCCCACCAAATCATAGCATACTCGGTAAACTCAATTGCTGCCAGATTGATCTTCTCGTCTGAGTAGTGATGACAGTTGAAAATCAATTCTATTTTCTTTTCCCATTGTAAATAAGCTTTAGGATCATTCTTGTCGTGGAATGTTGGTATCTTGATCTTGATGCTACCTAGATCACCATCTACATCTCCTCGTCTACCCTATCCCCTCCTATCATAATCCCCTCTTCTGACATCAAATGCACCTCTATCATCAAACTGTCTATCCCTCCTATCAAACCTCCTATTAGGCCTCCTATCATGCCCAGGCTGAAATCTCTCCTCAACATCATCAAGACCATCAGAATCATCAAACTCATTTTCAGCTTCCTCTTCATCTGGCGGTAAATACTGTGGTGGTACACGGCGAGGTGGCACATTATGAAGTGGTGGTACATTCTGAGGTGGTGGTATATGCTGGGGTGGTGGTGCTCTGGGACTGTTACCAGTTTGAATACTCTCTACACTCTTGGACAATCTCTCCAAAGTAGTATTCATGTTCTCCATCATATTTGTAAATTATCCAAAGCCTCAAGCTTTTCATCAGTGGTTAGACCTGTCATCTCAACACTAAACAAACAGATTAGAAATAACAAGAAAGTAAAACAAATATGTTTGCACTCTATTGGCTTTTTCCCGATATTGTGCTCACAATCACTGCCTTTTACCACTTTTGAGTTCTTCCTCAATTCAAATGTGAATCACACTCAATCCAAGAATACAAAACCAAGTGTAGTCCTTAAGCTAGCATGAAACACAACGGACCCAATAATATATATAGGGCAGGCGGAAACAAAATGCGAACAGGAATAAAAATGACGAAGACTCAATCAATAATACTTAAGCTAGAGTAATTATAATAAAGAAGTAAACAATTAGCACAATGGAAAAAAAATAAGCATGTAAATTCACGTCGTATGCAATTTCGGGAGAAAATTTGTCACCTTTATAGAAATTTTGATGGAATACCCTCCACAGGCACCTAAATGATAATATGGAACAAACTAAATTCAACCAAAAAATTTCACTTTTTTACTCTTTTTTTCCCCCTCAAGTGATCACTATCACTCAAGTCTTTTTTTTTTATAACGTCAGATGCTGATACTGTGGTTCTGAGGTTTTGATTTCAGAGGCTGGTTTTCAGGGTCTGATTTTAGAGGCTACTGGTCAGGGTCTGATTTCAGAGGCTAAGTTTAGGGTCTGATTTCAGGGTCTGAATTCAGAGGCTAAGTTTCAGGGTCTGATTTCAGAGGTTAAGTTTCAGGGTCTGATTTCATAGTCTGAATCTGATGGTTTATTTTTTTTCACACTTCACTAGGGTTTTAGAAAAAATCACACAGCCGCCAAAGAACATGCTTATTTCTTCAACATATGCTAAAGAACAGAATGTATATAACGATATGAAGAACACAACAAAACCAGATCCAGAAATAAACAAATATTACAGACTGATCTGAAGAACAACAACAAAAACCCAGAACTGGAACATGATAAAAGATGAACTGATATGCTGAACACAACAAAACCAGATCCAGAAATAAACAAAACGAAAACAGAAACAAGATCCAACAAAAACTGAAACGAAAATAACAAAGAACAAAAATAAAAACAAAATCAAACAAAAAGTAAAGATAGGAAAATCAGACCTTGGAACCCTGAGCTCTAGATACCAAATGACAAGAAACCCACTTAGATTCGAAATCCAAGCAAACCCCAAGCAACGGACAGAACCCCAAGAACCGCGAATTTGATTTTGTAGGAACAAAACCCTTCCAAGGCCACAAAGAAGACCTACAAAGAACTTGTCCTTGAGAACTTTTAAGATGATTCCTTGTAGTGTTTTGCTAGCAATGGAGACGCCACTAAGTTTGCCAAACTTAGGTAAGTCGATTTTAACTTGAAAATGGGAATCCCTCCCTTACAAGAATTTGGCCATAGCCAAAAAAGCATAAAGCTGTAATATTCTCTCAAATTCTTTGATTGTCTCAAAATGAAAAAGAAAGAAAGCTTAAATAGTGTTAGAAAGAGAAACCCTAAAGGCATAAAGACAGCAATGCCCAAAAAGGCTAAATTACAAAAATACCCAAGTCTTCAAAGGCTTGTGAAGCTTCATTCAAAACTGATTTGGGCCAAGTGAAGTGGCTTTGGGCCCTCTCTATTGAACCCCACATGCGTCTCTATTTGTTTGTTGCAATCGGCCATAAAACTCTGAACTAATCCCGCCATTGTTTCTCTGAGTCTTTTGATCCTCTGCCTCGTAATTGGCCCTTCTGGTACTTGTAATGGGTCTTTTGCTTTGTTGTCGGCCTCGATCATGTCAGTAGGACTCTCTAAGTTTAGGTTTATCCGCATGAAATCCAATTTCGTGTCCATAATCCACCCACTCATGGATTATGACGACCACAGATAATCTCGCTAAACTATGCAAGCCGAGGTCACTGCATACGTCTAATCCCTCTGTCACATGCTATCCGTATTATACCTGGGATATAGATAACAATGTCAAATCTGTTCGGTATAATACAGTCGACTTTCAATTTACAATCTCTAAATAACACTCGGAACTGGTTTTAGATGTTATACCACGGACATGGATTTATTAGATCGAAAACACATGTTGGATGCCTATGCCATGTACACAGGACTGACGGATCTTATCTTGATACACACTGGATATCATGAGCATTAGTCCACACCCAACGAACAGGCGGAGGTCTAATCATGAATAGATCGTTGACGTGAATGCCATCAAAGTGTGGAGGATAACTCATATATCCCACTGTGGTATCTCAAGTCGAAGGACCATTATGCTCGCTCAACTCGAGAAGGTTCCTATTAACGTTGGTGTAGCATTTATTAGGAAACCTTCAGTGAGTCGTTCAGTGTCTTATCATATAAACACCTACATGTTCACGAGACTCATGGTTCACTAGGATAAACCATCAGACCAAGTCACGATATACGACATGTACTGGTCTCAGCGGATTTTACTAACCGACCCGTGTTAGCAAATCTTGACCAGGAACTTTATTTAAGGATATACAACTAATAGTGCGCTTCCCAATGTCAATTACAAACTACGTTGTAACTGCGCATTATAATGTAAATCCTAGGGACTTTGTCTAATATACATGTATCACTAAACCGGATTTAGTTTCGATCTAATC
The DNA here is from genome assembly GCA_019454045.1 of Zanthoxylum bungeanum. NCBI lineage: Eukaryota > Viridiplantae > Streptophyta > Magnoliopsida > Sapindales > Rutaceae > Zanthoxylum > Zanthoxylum bungeanum. The sequence continues at coordinate 84,518 of SKCR01028788.1, read as the reverse complement.
GTAATCAGATAACTAATCGTGATTAGATCGAATAAGTGTATAAAAGACAAGGGTGCTACCGTTAAATTAGTAATATTATGGAAAATTGAATCGCTCGTATTTAAGAATCGGACATAAATACGATCCGTATTGGCACTCTGAGCACCAACCCTAACAATTTCTCCCACTTGCTCTAATGCCAATCCATGGTATCCTATACACATCTCAATGCGTATCACATACTCATAGCCCTCAAGAGCTCACCAACACTCAAGAGGTAGGCAAAAACAAGTAAGCCTGCTTCAGCAAATCGAGTTTGTCCAGCAAACCCAACCGTTTTCCTAAGTCAGCATCATTCATATTTTATAGAATCCAAATTCCACATCAATATGACTCAGACGCTATATCAGTACTTGTGTTATTGCTACTGAGTTGTCTATGTATTTAGAGATCAAATCCAAATACTATGAGACAACTGCAAGCACTACACTAATATGAAAACTTCTAATCTATAGGGTCACTTTGCAACTTCATAAGTCAATACTTCAAAAGTTGCAACTGATTCCACTAATTCAGTAGAATCAATGGTGAACTCCCACTGCATCTTTTCTGACTTTATATGACATAGATCATCTAATGTCATAATTAGAATCAAAACTAATATGACCTTATGGTTGCTGACTAAATTCTCCATGAATTAGAAAACTCGTTCTTAATATCTCAAAGATCATAAAGAACATGTTTCTAGAACCATCATATGGAGACACCATATCAAAATAACTCGTAACAATTATGATTAAATTGATATCTTTAATCACACATAATATAGTATTCATTACGCCATCATCCTATGATGCATAATATTGACTAGACATTTCAATCAATCTATCTTTCGACAAAGGAATCATCCTTTACGAAAGATGAATACTATATACATAAATGACAGGTTAATTGCAAACAGTTACACTAATTGTCATACAGATAGTCTTGCTATGTCCTTTATTAGATCATTTCTAATATGCGACTAATGGGAGTATCTCACAAGTCTCTTAGTTTTATATCATATATGAAACTTTATATCAAATATAACAGAGACTACTCCCACTGTTTCCACGGAGAAAAGAAGACTTAGGATATATAATACTAGAAAGAAATTTGTACGCTCCCACTGACCCTACTGACAAATACGTACTCTCTATACTTCGATAAAACCAGACAATCTGACTGATATCAAAATCAGAGAACACGGATTTCTGGAAAGCTTATCTGAGTCTGCAATAGGCTGATAAGCTAGTATATTAAACTGTGATCTTAACAGAATACAAACTCTATTGCCATTTTAGAATGAATTCTTCAAACAAAGAAATCACGACGGATCTCTCATTCGAAGAAATCACTCAAGAACGCCACTTTGCATTCTTTAGCCAAAATACACAGTCTAATATCAACATTGACCAACAGATCCTTAATCGTTCAATCAGTACGACAAAAGACAAGCTTCCTTAGAATCTACAATAGATTACTGAGTATAACCTTTCTCATTGTCATACTATAAAGGTCAAACCTTTATCAAGCTTACTTCACTTTTGCTGCACAAACAATTTGCACATTTTATGAACAATTCATAACGAAAGCCTAATCAAGTTCTAAACTTGATCGTAGTAAGCTACGAACAATTTTAGATCTATGATTCAATTGTAAGTTCCGGAATCGATGTCAAATATCACTCCCACTATAAGTTATAGGATAATTTTCTTCGATAAGAAAACAACAGAACCATTAAGTATCATATACTTTGTAAATGATAATGACATCCTATTGTACTTATACGGAAGTTGTCTAAGGGTCATTTCATCTTATTAATTATGTAGTCCCATCACAGTTTATCATTCTCACATTTGACTTCAATGAGTCAAACCTTTTCTACAATCGTCAACATCTAATGTTAATCACCAAGTAACAAAATAATTTTATTACTCGGGATCATAGAAAAGATATTCTATCAAATAGAATATAATATTCTATTAAATAGAATAAATGATAAACCTTTCACTCGTACCTCCGAGGCACAAGTACTTTCAATTATATAACCATTATATAAAAGAAAGTTTCAAATCTCAAACTTTTCAAGATTCAAATTTTCTACTATACATATCATATATGTAACTGTAGAAACGAATGGAACCTAAATTAAAGAGATGAATTAGTGTTACTGGAGTATAACCCCATAAGTATTGAAAAAACTAATTCGATAACACTCAATATCAACGAATCAAATCATATAAGATTCGATTACTCCCACTGACCAATTCGATCACAATGGAATCGTGGAAGTTTAATATTGATTAAGAACCACATTCATTAAATAACTTTAGAACTAATTACCATAAATTCATGGTGAAGTATAATGAATAATCCGTATTATTCATATCGCGTTGCCCAAGTACTCAATTAGTACACTTCATATTGTGGGACTCTCTAAGTTTAGGTTTATTCGTCACGAAATCCAATTCTGTGTCCATAATCCACCCACTCATGGATTATGACGACCACATATAATCTTGCTAAACTATGCAAGCTGAGGTCATTGCATATGTATAATCCCTCCATCACAGACTATCCTTATTATACTTGGGATATAGAAACAACGTCAAAACCGTTCGATATAATACAATCGACTTTCAATTTACGATCTCTAAATAACACTCGGAACTGGTTTCCGACGTTATACCACGTCCAAGGATTTACTAGATCGTAAACACGTGCTGGATGCATATGCCCTGTACATAGGACTGACGGATCCTATCTTGATACACACTCGATATCATGAGCATCAGTCCACACCCAATGAACAGGCGAAGGTCTGATCATGAATAGATCATTGACGTGACTGCCATCAAAGTGTGGAGGATAACTCATATATCCCACTGTGGTATCTCAAGTCGAATGACCACTATGCTCGCTCAACTCGAGAAGGTTCCTATTGACGTTGGTGTACCATCTATTAGGAAACCTTCAGTGAGTCGTTCAGTGTCTTATCAAATAAACACCTACATGTCTATACGAGTCTCCTGAGACTCATGGTTCACTGGGATAAACCATCGGACCAAGTCATGATATACGACATGTACTGGTCTCAGCGGATTTTACTAACCGACCCGTGTTAGCAAATCTTGACCATGAATTTTATTTAAGGATATACAACTAATAGTGTGCTTCCCAATGCCAATTACAAACTATGTTGTAACTGCGCATTATACTGTAAATCCTAGGGTCTTTGTCTAATATACACATATCACTGAAAGGGTAACGATAAGTAATAACAAGGAAAATTTTTGGTTGAGTAATCATATAAGGTACTCAGCAGAGGTCTTACGAAACAAGAACTTAGAAAAGAGAAAAGAGGAAGATCAAGTAATTAGCTAAGACTGGAGCCAAGGAGATAAATGTAGTAGAATCATAAGATATTCTCGAAACTTGGAAAACCGCAAGTTAGACACACCAGAAAGGATTCGAGGACGAATCCTATTTAAGGTGGGGGAGAATTTGTAACGACCGGTAGTTTTTACTACTGTATACGACTGTACTGTTACGTACGGGAGGAAGGCACATAAAATAAATTATGTTGAGACTTAAATATACTTGTGAGATGACTTTGGGGGTAATCGATAAATTCCTCGAAGTCCCAGGATGAGACTGTACAACATTCCCTTTTGGATAGCTCGTGGTATTTGGGGCGTAAATTTTTCATATGAACTCAGATTTTTATGAATTTTATATCGCCGGAAAGCTGAGATCGAGATCTACTATTTTTACGTTGAACAGTTTTCCAAAATCAGACCAGAAATATGTCAAAACGCAAGTCAAAATTCGGATGAATAAAGATTTCGGGGTCAAATGCAAAAATCTCAAACTTTCGACACTCTTCTACACTTTTCCCTAACTTTACAAATATCAAACACCCCCCACACTATATAAAGGGCTAAATATTCACAAAACTCAAATTTTGGAAACAAAAAGGAAAGAAAAGAACGTGAAGAATAAGAAAGGAAAGAAGAAGAAGAAGAAGAAGAAGAAAGGAAAGAAGAAGAAGAGGAGAAGAAAAGAAGAAGAAGAGGAAGAAAAGAATAGAGGAAAGCTTGGCAATCTTAAGAGGCTTGGAGGGTGAAGGAATCAAGTAAGGAAAGAGATTATCCTCAGGAATCGCAACTCTCTTTGGTAATGGATCCAGTACCAGCCAGATTCCAAAACAGTGAGTGGACACCACTTTCTTTAAGTTGATTTTGTTTATTGATTTATTGTTCTTTATAAATTGAGACTTACTTTCCAGCACATAGGGCGTTAGCCATGATTTATTTACAGTTTTTTTCAGATGATCGTGATTTAGAAAAGAAATATTTTAAGAGTATGGTTTTATAGTTTTTCGTAACTTGAGAGAAAAACTCACCCCAGTATGTAACTTGAGACAGTATGGAATTGACGGACATGTGCACGTGGAATCCATCACATGCTATCCGTATTATACTTGGGATATAGAAACAATGTCAACTCTGTTCGGTATAAAACAATCGACTTTCAATTTACGATCTCTAAATAACACTCGGAACTGGTTTCCGATGTTATACCACGTCAATGGATTTACTAGATCGTAAACACGTGCTGGATGCCTATGCCCTGTACACAGGAGTGACGGATCCTATCTTGATACACACTGGATATCATGAGCATCAGTCCACACCCAATGAACAGGCGAAGGTCTGATCATGAATAGATCATTGACGTGACTGCCATCAAAGTGTGGAGGATAACTCATATATCCCACTGTGGTATCTCAAGTCGAATGACCACTAACTCGCTCAACTCGAGAAGGTTCCTATTGACGTTGGTGTACCATTTATTAGGAAACCTTCAGTGAGTCGTTCAGTGTCTTATCAAATAAACACCTACATGTCTATACGAGTCTCCCGAGACTCATGGTTCACTGGGATAAACCATCGGACCAAGTCACGATATATGACATGTACTGGTCTCAACAGATTTTACTAACCGACCCGTGTTAGCAAATCTTGACCAGGAACTTTATTTAAGGATATACAACTAATAGTGCGCTTCCCAATGTCAATTACAAACTATGTTGTAACTGCGCATTATACTGTAAATCCTAGGGTCTTTGTCTAATATACACATATCCAGGGTTTACAAGCCATCTATTCCTCCTGTGGAAAAAGTTGTGACAACTGATACGACTGAGAATAAAGAGGGTGCCTGGATTCCGGTTTCTAAGAAGAAGAAAGGTAAGGGAGCGGTTGCGACCACTCCTGTTAGCTCGACCGGTGATGTGATTCAGGATGTTACCACTGAAAGGGTTATTGTTTTGGGTGAATGCTCTTCCAATAGTTTGGAACCGGCTCCGGTAGACTCTTCTTTGCCTGTTGTTGTTATTTTGGAGGCAGAGGGTAAGGAGGAAGGTGAATGTTCTCTTGTTTCTCAACTACTTGTCGAGGATCTTCCTAAGTCTGTTGCAACTGAGTCTCCGCCTTCTGGAGATTATGATTCACCCACTCCCAATGATAACAGATTGGCTGACAAGGCCATTGATTCTCTAGAGATCAAGAAATTGGTTTATGGTAACAAAATAAAGAAGGGTTCTGGTGGTAAGAGGAGTCAGAAACGGCAGTCCCCGAGAGGGGGGTTGACGGCGATGATTTTATTGGGTTTGGTTCTTCTCTTTTTATGTTTTAATGATTTTTGGTTGTTGGAACATTCGGGGTCTCAATGATCCAATAAAACATGCTGAAGTTAGGAGGTTTCTTTGTGATGAGAAGCTTTCTTTGTGTGGTTTAGTTGAAACCAAGGTAAATGAGGTTAATTTTGTGAATGTCTCTCGTGTGATTAATCCTTCATGGAAGTTTTTTTGCCACTATGATATTCTTCTGTTTGGCCGTATTTGGGTGTGTTGGAACCCTAGTGACATTGTTGTCAGCATTATTCGCTCTTCTTCTCAAGCTATTCATTGTGGCGTGTCTCATATTTCTGGGTTGTGGAGTTGTGTGGTTTCGGTGGTGTATGGTGAGTGTGACTAGGAGAAGCGTCAGGAGCTTTTGGCCGACCTAATTTCTAGTGGTAGTGTTTTTGATGATTCTCCGTGGCTTGTATTGGGAGACTTCAATGCTATTCGTACTCCTGTTGAGCATAGTGGTGGATCTGTGTCGTGGCCGCATTGGAAAGATGATTTGGGCTGTTGTTTGGGTCAAGGCTAGTTTGGATGATCTTCAATTTTCTGGCTGTCGGTTTACTTGGTTTAATAAGCAGATTCAGTCTCCTATTTGGCGTAAGTTGGACCGTGTTCTCATTAATTCTTCTTGGGAGTGTCTCTTCCCGGGTTCTGCTGCCTGCTTTCTTCCCCATCGGGTCTCTGATCATTCTCCTATGGTGGTTAAGCTTGCTGAACTCCCTCAGAGGAAATTCCCTTCAAATTCTTTGACTTTTAGGCTGATCATCTTGATTTTTTCTCCTTTGTGGCTAGGGCTTGGGACATTGATGTTCTTGGTACTCCGATGTTCCGTTTATGTTGTAAGCTGAAGAGTGTAAAGTTGGCCTTGAAGAAGTTTAATGTTGAGCATTTCTCTAATATTCCGAGTAGGGTTTTGGAGATTATGAGGGAGTTGGATAGAGTGCAGTGTGTTTTACAGGAGTGCCCCAATGACTCTGCTCTGTTAGCTGAAAAAGCAAGTCTTTCGTTACGGTATGGTGATTTGATTCGGGCTGAGGAAGGCTTCAATAGACAAAAATCTCGTGTTCAATGGCTCAACCTTGGGGATCAGAATTCTAAATTCTTCTTTACTGCTATGAAGAGTTTTCACGGTCGTAGCAAGATTACTTCTGTCACTAAGGAGGATAGGACCCGTGTGGAGAATGATGTGTTGGTTAGAGAGGAGATTGTCTCTTTCTTTAGACTCTTTTGGGGCCCCAGCCCTGTCAGCAGGATATTGATAGTGATGCTCTTCGATCTGCTATTACTAGGCATGTGACAGCTGAGTATAGGGAGTCTCTTACTCGGGAGATTTCAGATGAGGAGATTAAGTCTGTCCTGTTCGCGCTGAAGGACAATAAAGCTCCAGGCCCAGATGGGTTTAATTCGGATTCTTTATTTTTTTTTGGATAAGGTAAGTATTATTTAATAAGTCTTGGAGTATTGTGGGGGATGATGTTCTTTGTGCTATCCACTATTTCTTTTCCTCTGGGCGTCTCTTGAGACAGGTTAATGCTACTTCTATTGCTCTGATTCCTAAGATCCCCAACCCTTCACAGGTTAAGGATTTTCGGCCTATTTCTTGTTGCAACACTATTTACAAGTGTATTGTTAAGCTTATTGCGAATAGGATCAAGGTTATCCTTCCCTCAGTGATTAGTAATAATCAATCTACTTTTGTTGCGAGGAGGCGTATCAGCGACAACATTCTTTTGTGTCAGAAATTGGTTCGAAATTATCATCGGACTGGTGGTTCCCCGAGATGTGCTCTTAAGATTGACTTGATGAAAGCTTATGACACTGTTCGTTGGGACTTTTTGGTTGAGGTTTTACGGACTATTGGTTTTCCAAAGAGGATGGTGGGTTGGATTCAGGAATGTATGACTTCTATTAGGTTTCTATGTCTATTAATGGGGAATTGCATGGTTTTTTCTCTAGGGGTCGCGGGTTGCGACAGGGTGATCCTATGTCTCCTTATCTCTTTGTTTTGGCTATGGAAGTTCTATCAGGATTACTTCATAAAATGGCTCTTAATCGGGGTTTCAAGTTCCATGGGCGGTGTTCTAAGAACCGTCTCACTCATCTTTATTTTGCAGATGACCTTATGATCTTTTGTAAAGTGGATGCCTCATCGGTCTCTTTGATCAAGAATTGTCTCTGGCAGTTCAGTGGTTTATCAGGTTTAGTCCCTAATCCAGCTAAGAGTCATTTATTCTCCTATGGTATCTCTCATATTCTTCTAAGCCAGCTGCGTCATGTTCTGGGTTTCCAAGTGGGGATTCTTCCAGTACGGTACCTGGGAGTCCCTTTGATTTCTACTAAGCTTCGGGCCTCAGATTGTGCTTCTATTGTTGATGGTATTGTTATGCGTGCAAAGAGTTGGAGTAGTAAGTTTCTCTCTTATGCGGGGCGCCTTCAGCTCATTAAGTCTATTTTGTTCTCGTTTCAAGTTTATTGGTCTTCTTTATTTATTCTTCCTAAGTCTGTTGTTAGGAAGATGGAGACGACTCTCCGTTCTTTCCTTTGGAAGGGTAGTGCGCTCACCTCTTCAGGGGCGAGAGTGGCTTGAAGTAGAGTTTGTTTACCTCTAAATAAGGGGGCAGGGGATTAAGAGATTGGATACTTGGAATAGAGCGGCTATTGTTAAGCATGTTTGGTTTCTTTGTTCTGGCCAGCTTTCTTCTTGGTCGACTTGGGTTCAGTCTTACTTGTTGAGGGGAAGAAGTTTTTGGGAGGTGCCTTGTCCTACAGATTGCTCTTGGAGTTGGCGGAAGATCTTGGAGCTTCGTTCTTGGTCCCGGTGGAGGATGAGAGTTAGGATTGGGAATGGTGAGAAGACTTTATTGTGGTTTGATTATTGGCATCCTATGGGTCCAATTGTGGACATGTTGGGTGGGAGAGTGATTTATGACTCTGGCTTGGATAGGATGGCTACAATTGCTTCCATTATCTCTAATTCCTCTTGGCGGTGGCCCCCAGCTAGATCTACTGCCCTAGTTGATTTGGTTTGGTCCCATATTCTGAATCCTTCTAGTATGAGGGAAGATGTGCTGGTTTGGGAGGACGATAGTAGAGGGATATTTTCAGTGGATAGTGTTTGGAATGCCATGCGGGCAGTGGGTCCATTGATGTGTTGATCTCGAGTTGTTTGGTTCCGGAAGGCCATCCCCCGCCATTCCTTTTTGCTTTGGATGTCTATTCAGGGAGGCCTTTGTACCCAGGATAGTTTGATGAGGTTTGGTATCTCTGCTTGCTCACGTTGTATTCTCTGTGGTTGTTCAAGTGAGGATATTGATCATCTTTTCTTCCAGTGCTACTTCTCTTCGAGGGTATGGTCGGCTGTGCTGGCTACGTGTGGATTAGATTGGAGTTACCGTGATTGGCCTCAGACTATTGAGTGGATGTGTCAGTTTTCTGACACCTCTTTGTGCCATCTTCTTATTCGGCTGTCTTTTGATGCGTCAGTCTACCATATTTGGAGGGAGAGGAATGCCCGTACCCATAATGGGCCTCTTCGGCCTGTTTCTGTTCTTCTTCGCGATATTGTTTTTGATGTTCGGAATCGTGCTAGCTGATTACGGAAGGTGAATCCATCTTATGACAATAAGTGGTTTCACCTCTCCTGGCACTTGCCCGATGACATCTTCTTTTGATTATATTTTGCTTGTAGCCTTTCGGCTTTTCTTCTAGGAGGGCCTGTCCTCTCTAGTTGCCCGGGGAATGCCCCTTTGCTCTTCTATAGTTTTCTTTTGGTTAATATACTTACCTTATCCAACAAAAAATACACATATCACTAAATCAGATTTAGTTTCGATCTAATCGTAATCAGATAACCTACAGTTAAATTAGTAATATTATGGAAAATTGAATCGCTTGTATTTATGAATCCGACATAAATACGATCCGGATTGGCACTCCGAGCACTAACCCTAACAGTAGATGATGAAACGAATACAAAGAAAAAGTCAGGGGAGTGAGGCTGTTTAGATACAATGACGGTAGGAGAATAATACTTAATAGGTAAAGGTAACGATAAGTAATAACAAGGAAAATTTTTGGTTGAGTAATCATATAAGGTACTCAGCAGAGGTCTTACGAAACAAGAACTTAGATAAGACAAAGAGGAAGATCAAGTAATTAGCTAAGACTGGAGCAAAGGAGATAATGTAGTAGAATCGCAAGATATTCTCGAAAAACATGGGAAAACCGCAAGTTAGACACACCAGAAAGGATTCGAGGACGAATCCTATTTAAGGTGGGGAGAAATTTGTAACGACTGATAGTTTTTACTACTGTATATGACTGTACTGCTACGTACGGGACGAAGGCACATAAAATAAATTATGTTGAGACTTAAAATAACTTGTGGGATGACTTTGGGGGTAATCGATAAATTCCTCGAAGTCCCAGGATGAGACTGTACAACATTCCCTTTTGGATAGCCCATGGTATTTGAGGCGTAAATTTTTCATATGAACTCGGATGTTTATGAATTTTATATCGCCGGAAATCTGAGATTGAGATCTACGACTTTTATGTTGAACAATTTTCCAAAATCGGACCAGAAATATGTCAAAACGCAAGTCAAAATTCGGATGAATAGTGATTTCAGGGTCAAATGCAAAATCTCAAACTTTCTACACTTTTTCCTAACTTTCCAAATATCAACACCTCCCCCCACTATATAAAGGGCTAAATATTCACAAAACTCAAATTTTGGAAACAAAAAGGAAAGAAATGAACGTGAAGAAAAAAAATGAAAGAAGAAGAAGAAGAAATGAAATAAGAAGAAGAAGAAGAGAAGAAAACAAGAATAAGAGGAAGAAGAAGAGAGAAAAGACAAGAATATAGGAAAGCTTGGCAATCTTAAGAGGCTTGAGGGTGAAGAAATCAAGCAAGGAAAGAGATTATCCCCAGGAATCGCAACTCTCTTCGGTAATGGATCCAGTACCAGCCAGATTCCAAAACAGTGAGTGGACACCGCTTTCTTTAAGTTGATTTTGTTTATTGATTTATTGTTCTTTATAAATTGAGACGTACTTTCCAGCACATAGGGCGTTAGCCGTGATTTATTTACAGTTGTTTTTAGATGATAGTGATTTAGAAAAGAAATATTTTAAGAGTATGGTTTTATAGTTTTTCGTGGCATGAGGGAAATACTCACCCCAGTATGTAACTTGAGACAATATGGAATTGACGGACAGAGGACATGTGCACATGTAGAGGACTGGGGGGACGGCGATACGTAACGCCCCCAGATCCTAGAGCAGGGCTAGGGGACGACGATACGTAACGCCCCTAGACCCTAGTTGACAAGAAACCCACTTGGATTCAAAATCCAAGCAAACCCCAAGCAATGGACAGAACCCCAAGAACTGCGAATTTGATTTTGTAGGAACAAAACCCTTCCAAGGCCACAAAGAAGACACACAAAGAACTTGCCCTTGAGAACTTTTAAGATGAATCATTGTAGTGTTTTGCTAGCAATGGAGACGCCACTAAGTTTTCCAAACTTAGATAAGTCGATTCAAACTTGAAAAGAGGAATCCCTCCCTTACAAGAATTCGGCCATAGCCAAAGCTTTAAGCTTTTGAGTTTTACAAATTTCGTTGATTGTCTCAAAATGAAAAAGAAAGAAAGCTTAAATAGTGATACAAAGAAACCCAAATGCAAAGACAACAATGCCCCTAAATACGAAATTACAAAAATACCAAGTCTTTAAGTCTTCAAATGCTTAGGAAGCTTTATTCTAAACTGATTTGGGCCAAGTGAAATGGCTTTAGGCCCTTTCCATCGAAGCCCACATGTGTCTCTATTTGTTTGTTGCAGTCGGCCATAAAACTCTGAACTAATCCCGCCATTTCTTTTTCTGATTCTTTTTGCCTTCTGTCTTGTTATTGGCCCTTCTGGTAATTGCAATTGATCCTTTGTGTTATTGGCCATGTCCTCTGATGCTCCATGTGTGGCCAGGATCATGTCATTCCCCTCCTCTTGAAAAGGATTCGACCTCGAATCTGTACATGCATTAAAATTAAAATAAGTCAGAAACATTAAACATTACAGGAACGCCAAACTCACCAGGAAGATCAAGCTTGTAAGTATTGTCGTTGATTCGCTCCATGACTTGAAATGGACCATCTCCTCTTGGTTGCAACTTGGATCTTCGTTATGCTTGTATCTTTTCCTCTTGCATATAAAGCCACACCCAATTGCCGGGGTCAAACACAATGCGTTGGAAACCTATTATTCTCACCAACTCTGCCTTCCCTATCATTCATACTCCCAAGCTTAATAACAATCAAAGATAATAAATCCATAGGAGTTAAAGAATTAGAATCATAATCAATCTCATAAGGCAAGTAAAAACTAGAAGAACAAATGCATCTATTATATGCAAACTCTGCCCCGCTACTGCGTCTGTGATCTTCTTAGCTCTTTGGCGTGTGATTGGGCCTGTTGGCAATTGCAAAGGCTCTAATGTTCCTTGGATGACTGCATTCATGTCAAATGTTGTCCCTTGGATCATGTCACTAGTTTCAGAGCTTGGGTGTGTAGTATAGATTCGCACCCCCAGTTCTAGTTTATGGTTTGGGGGACGGTGATACGTAACGCCCCAAGACCACCAGTTTCAGAGGCAGTAGTGGCATGCTTTGGGGGACGGCGATAAGTAACACCCCAAAGTCATGGATTTGCACTGTTGGCTACAGTTAGGCATATGGGGGACGACGATACGTAACGCCCTCATACATTAAGTTTTTCAGATACAGAACAGCTCACAGTTTTCAGATTTTCAGTACACAGTTTTCAGAAATCAGATTTTAGAAAATAGTTTTTGAAAACAGAGTTGCAAAAGCAGATCTAGAAAGACAAGTTTGAAAAGTAGATTTCAGGCGAATTTTTCGGAAAAGAGTTTTTCCATAATGTTATTTCTGAAACTTTGGATTTAGAACCAAATGTTTATATTCAGTTTTCCAATTTTGCGTCCACTCACTTAGATCGTTCAACGATCTAACCCCCCCACTCCAGTATTTGTTTTGCAGGTATTCCAGGAGGACGAGCTCGTGAGGACGGATACTGATGGCATTTACTAGTGGGTCTGAGTCCACCAGTCAGAGTATAAGTTCAGTCAAGTCAAGTAAAGTTTAGTTTCAGAAAATTGTATAAGTAAAGTTGTATTTCAGTACTAAAGTGTAGAGTCGAAATGTATGTAACGTTAAGTGTATGTGAGTTTGTACTTTATGTTAACAAGTTTGGCCAATGGTCCCATGTTCAAGTTATAGCTGAGATATGACAGTAGCAAAGAATTCAGTTACTATGTCAGAGGCTCAGAGGAATTATATAGCCTATTCTCCGCCGATAACATCTCCGGATCGGGGATATTACATTGACTTTGATATAATGTCATCATTTTTATAAATTTGTTATTATTTAATTTCATTTCTTTCAAAAATTTCTAATTATGGCGTTTTAAATTCTCTTTTTTATATTCATTTGATAATTCTTTTTAGTTTTTATTCTCATCTATCTTGTTCATTTTACTCATTTAAATGTATAAGTCTATTGTCGTTTGGATTCAACAATATCACTGTCAATTACGTTAGTCGATGAACACTAAAAAGTGCATATTTATTAAAAAAAATTAATCAATTTACACTTTTAGTTTCATTAATCCCCATAATTTATCATATTTATGAAATAATAATTAAATTTATGTTTTATATATTTTATTGAAAGAATATGATTATGTGAACACAATGTAAAATGAGCTTATGATGTATTTAACTATACATGTATTGTATTATGATTATTATAATATATAAAAAATATATATTTTGGAGGTTCCACTGAGATTTTATATATATAATAATTTGAAGGTATAACCAAGATTTTATATATAATATATTATAACTAAAAAATAAAAAATGATATAATATATTTATAGTATTTAAATTGCCATCACCTTCCACCGAAGGTGATGGCAATTGCAAAGCAAATGCATTATTGCATTTTCTTTGCAAATATTAGGTGCCAAAGCACCTCTTATAAAGGAGGTGGTACTCGGCACCTCGGTGGGGTGAGAAGATGGAGAGCTCTCCTTCAGTCCGGATGCGTTATTTCATTTTCTCTTATCTAGGAATTTGGGATAAGTATCTTGTGTGTTTTATATTATTTTTCCTTTTGTAATTTCTTTTTCTCTTATTAATAAAATTATGTGTGTTTTTTTTTTATATTTTGTTTTGTTAATTTGCACCCTGCTGTGAGTAAAGGGTGAAGCTTTTGGTATGAAAATATATGTGATTTTTTTATGTATATTATATTTTATAAATTATGATAATTTCCCTAATAAAATTCTAATATTTCTAGTTTATTGCGGACTCTTGACTGGCTATAGACAGTCCCCGATTGGCACATATAATACTTGAATCCAATAAATGAGAGAAGGTGAACTATTAAAGATCTGGATTAATTATATATAATACGGTTCCGCTCCGTTTATATGGATGATTTTATATATTTGGCATAATTGAGTACCTAACTAGACTTGTATAGAAAAATATTATCACCGCCTTTATGGTTGATTTTATATGTTTTGACATATTTAGAACATTGACATGATTAATTATCGACATGACGGATTACATGTGTTGACATAATTAATACCTGATAATATGAAATAAATTGATTAGGAAATAATTATAATTTATATTTTATAACCATAAAAATTATTTATATTTGAAATATCAAGGATCCCCTGACCTTAATATTTTATTTTATTATTTTTATTAGTTGAATTATATTATTTTATTCTATTAATCTATTCTCTATGGATCAACCTAGACTTATCGGGTTATTTTATTACTTTGACACTCTTATACGTGGGAGTAAAGAACCACTTTGTGATTGTGTCAAGTTTTTGACACCGTTGTCGGGGAAATAAAATTTAATAGATAGAATAATAATTTAACATTATTGTATTTTTCACTTCTGTGCCTTTATTGTGTGTTTTTTTTTTAAATATTTTACATTTTTTATTATTTTGTGTATTTTATAGAAATAAAATATAACACTTTGCTAAATTATAACCTCGGGAATCTGACTTTAAAAGACATTGTTTGTTAATTTATAAGAAAATTGGATGAGAATCATATCCTCGACTCATAGATGGCGTTCAAGCCATTCTGGACGTAAAATCAGAGGAAGATGAGAGCCGCAGTCACACTACATTTCAATTCACTATTTTGATTTTTTTTTTATTTTCAGGTATAATCTTTCTTTTTATTAGTAGTGTTGTAGATTCATTGTCAATACCACATGAATCAAGTGATGTCTTCTAAACTCTATTTCTTGATATTCAGACATTGGGGAACATGTCTCAATTTGGTTGGGGGAGGGGAGGGGATAGTTGTTGGGGTTTCAGGCGAAGGGCGCGATGGAAGCGCGGTTCGGGCGAAATCGTAATTTTAAAATTTTTTTCAAATTACCAAATGAATTATTCAATATCCAATATGAAGGGGAAGGTAGCAAGTGCTGAGGCCAAGTTGAAGAACAAAGACGAGGAGGTTGCACGGGCCCGAGATAGTCTTGAGAGGAAGAAGACCGAGCTTGAGGAGAGAGAGGTCGATCTCGAGGAGAGAGGGATCGAGCTTGAGAAGAGGGAGAGTGAGCTTGAGGCCGAGAATGAGGCTATCCGCCTTGAGGGAGTTGGTGATTGTGCTGATTTAATTCCGATGGTGCTGCCAAGTCTGAACATGGACCCCATTCGTGCGGCCATCAGTTATTGCAAGGGGGGTATCTCCGAGGAGGAGTTTCAGAAGTGGCTCCATTCCCTACCTGAGGAGGCGATGGATCCCGCCCCTATTTCGGTTGTTCCGGCTTCCGAGGCTTCTTACGAAGAACGTCCTGAGGCTCCTGCCGCCGGCGAGGACTGCCCTGAGATCCCTCCTCCCGTCCCTGAAGTGGAGGTCTATCCTGCTGTCGAGGATGAAGCCACAATCCCTGATGCCGAGCCGCTTCTCCCGCCACCCGAACCAGTTGAGAAGAAATTCATGCCCCTGTGCGGGCTGAATGAAAAGGGTAACCCTACCGGGGCCCTATGTACACTTATCTTTTTTTTGTAATAACATTACAATCTTTTTTTTTTTGTAATAATATCACAATATCACAATTTATCTTGACTCATGTACATTTAGGCATTTACATGTATACATATCTTTTCTTTTTTATGCCTTTTTGCTCGCCTGAATCTTTTGGGACCTTTCGAGGTTTAACATGAGGCGGAGAGGGTATAACCGGGCCCCGTGCTGCCAAAGGAATTTCATATTTTCTTCAGATCTAAACTTTCATCCCTCTTTCCCTGTCTTTCAGATCTCCCCTGTTTCGTTTAAACTTTCATCACTCTTTCCCTGTCTTTCAGATCTCCCCTGTTTCGTTTTCGTATACCCTTTCTCTTACCCTCGTCTTCCTCTCCTGTTTACCCCTCTCACCCGTCACGCTGTCTCTTTTCCCGTTTGTGCTCGTCTTGCGTCGCCTGTGCTGCTTCCCCCATGCCTCCTTCAGGTGTGCCGTGTGTGGGGCCGCGCCTCCTTGGTACTGTCCGGTTGGCTGTTAGGTCTGTCCGGGAGGTTGCTTCCGGTCTGCACGTCCCTGTGCCGACGGTTGAGCCTGATTCTGTAGGTGGTTCTCCAGGAAACACTGCCTCTGATTTTGGCGTCCCCTCTGCGGCTGTCTGTGTTGTTGCCAGCTCTGGTGTTGGCGATCTGTCTTCTCCTCTGGACAGAATGGTTGTAGACACTGATTTGATTGTGGAGAAATTGGTCTCGTGTGGTGAGAATGCCCGTGCTTGTGAGCCAAGAAATGCCGTAGTTGTTTGTGGTGTTGATCGTTCTGGTTCTGGTGTTGGTGTTCAGTGCCCTCATTTGGACAAAATGGTTGTAGCTGCTGATTTGGGTGTGGATTTGGCTTTAGGTGGTGAGTCTGCTAGTGCTCGTGTGCCTTGTAATGTCGTAGGTGTTGTCCCTGATGTTTTGAATTTTCAGTCTGGCCCTGGTGCTCAGTCTGAGTTGAGTGCTGTCTCTGTTTCTGAAGCCGGTGAGGGAGTTGTGGTTTCTGTTCCTGTACTTTGTGGTGTTGGAGCTGCTAATGGGTGTTTGATTGAGTCTGGATTGGATGTATCCTCTGGTTGTATGGCTGGTCATGGTACTTCTGGCGGTTCTGATGGCAGCCTAATTTCTGGGGAGATTGAGGTTAAGAATGGCTTGAATATTGATGCTAGTATTCCTAGTTCTGAACTGGTTGGTTGTAATTCTGATGGTAAGGCTGCTATGGATGCTGGTACTGTTGGTTTTGGTCATGGCAGGAAGTCTTTTTGTGATGCTAATGGTGTGACTGGTAGATTGAGTGAAGTGAACCGTAGTGTTTCTGCTGGTAGAGCCTCATTGAATCCTGATTTTATGAAAGATGGTACTGTGAGGCAGAATGGTGGCTTAGGTGTGAGTCATGTTGCTTTGCCTGAAGCTTCTGTAGCTGCTGCAGGGAGTTGTCTTGGGGGCCCTAAGAGTTATGCCTCTGCTTTGAATGGTGCTATTGGAGTTGACAATCTCGATTCGTCTTTTGCTTCCACAGCTTTACATTATGTCAAACCTGATATTATTGATGGTAAAGTTGTTGTATGCCCTCCAGCAGAAGTTTTGGAAGAAGGGAGTGTGTACTGGCAGAATACTTTAGTTGGTTATTTTGTGGGAAAACGTCTACCCTTCCAAACTGTCAATTCTATTGCACACAAGTTATGGGGAAGGATGGGTTTGTTAGAAGTCCTTACGTCCGAGAATGGTTTCTTTTTGTTTAGATTCAATAGCCTTCAAGAGGCTGGTGTGGTGTTGGATGGAGCCCCTTGGCATATGGCTAATAGGCCGTTGGTTTTAAAACTTTGGCATTCTAATTTATCTTTGACTAAGGAGGATTTGTTCAAGGTCCCGGTCTGGCTCAAACTGTTTGACCTTCCTTTTTCTTTATGGACGGCGAAAGGGATTAGCTGTGTAGCAAGTGCAGTTGGGAAACCTCTCAATGTTGACTATATTACCCAGTCCAGGAAACGTCTCAGCTTTGCTCGTGTTTGTGTTGAGATTGATGCTCGGAGCCCCCTTATTGAGGAGATTGTGTTCCAACACCCTAATGGCACTAGGGTTCCTATTAGGGTTGAGTTTGAATGGGTTCCTGTGAAATGTTCCACTTGTGAAGTTTTTGGGCACTCGGTGAATTCGTGCCCCAGAAAGGCACCTAGTAAGGAGATTAAAAGTTTTCCTCAGCCTGCTATTCCTAAGCCACATCCTCCATCTACGAATAAGGATGCTCCTTTTGATTCTGCTAAGGCTCAGGAGGGGGCTTGGATCCCGGTCACTAAAAATAAGAAAGGTAAGGGTACTTCTTTGAACCATCATGTTAGTTCGAGTGATGTGGTGCCTTTGATTGCTGAGAGAATTCCTGTTTTGGGTGAGGGTTCTTCTAATGGGTTGAATCCGACTTTGGTTACTCATTCTCTGCCTGTGATTCCTTCTGAGACTGCTTCTATGGTGATAGATGGTAATTTGAAAGGGGAAAACTCCATTGACTCCTCACAACTTGGTGAGGATCTTCCTTATACTGAGGTAAATGAGTGCTCGCCGTCTGCAGTTTATGATTCGCCTACTCCGTTGGTTAACAGTTTGGCTATTAAGGCTGTTGACTCCCTGGAATCTAAGAAATTGATTTATGGTAACAAATCCAAAAAGGGTTCAGGTGGGAAAAGGAGTCAGAAGTGGAAGTCTTCTGGGGGGGGTCGTCGACGTTGATTTGTGGGTTTGGCCTTTTTTCATCTGTTTTAATGATTTTTGGTTGTTGGAATATTAGAGGTCTCAATGACCCTTTAAAACATGCTGAAGTCAGGAGGTTTTTTAGTGAGGAGAAGCTCTCGTTGTGTGGTTTAGTTGAAACCAAGGTTAAGGAGGTTAATCTTATGAATGTCTCTCGTGCGATTAATCCTTCTTGGAAGTTTTTTTGCCATTCTGATATTAGTCCGTTTGGTCGTATCTGGGTTTGTTGGAATCCTAATGATGTTGTTGTTAGCATTATTCAGTCTTCAGCTCAAGCTATTCACTGCCGTGTGACTCCTATTTCTGGGGTTTGGAATTGTGTAGTTTCAGTGGTTTATGGTGAGTGTGATTACGAGAAGCGGCGAGATCTTTGGGCTGACCTGCTTAATTGTGGTAGTATGGTTGATGATTCCCCTTGGCTTGTTTTAGGTGATTTCAATGCTATCCGTTCTCCGTTTGAGCATAGTGGTGGATCTGTGGCTTGGCCAGCTTGGAAAGATGACTTGGGTTGCTGTTTGGGTCAAGCTGGCTTGGATGATCTGCAGTATTCTGGGTGTAAGTTTACTTGGTTTAATAAGCAGATTCAGTCTCCTATTTGGCGCAAGTTGGACCGTGTTCTGGTAAATCCTTCTTGGGAGTGTATTTTCCCGGGTTCTTCTGCCCGCTTTCTTCCTTCCCGGATTTCTGATCACTCTCCTATGGTTGTTAAGCTTGCAGAGCTCCCTAAAAGGAAATTCCCTTTAAATTCTTTCAGTTTTGGGTGGATCATCCTGATTTTCTTTCTGTTGTGGCTAGGGCTTGGGATATTGATGTTCATGGTACTCCAATGTTCCGGTTATGTTGTAAGCTAAAGAATGTTAAAGCAGCTTTGAAGAAATTTAATGTTGAGCATTTCTCTAAAATTTCTTGTCGTGTTTTGGAGATCAGGAAGGAGTTGGATAGAGTTCAATGTGCTTTACAGGACTTCCCCAGTGACCCTGCTCTGTTAGCTGAGGAAGCTTGTCTTTCAGTGAGTTATGGTGATTTGAGTCGGGCTGAAGAAGGCTTTAATAGACAGAAATCTCGTGTTCAGTGGCTTAACCTTGGGGATCAGAATTCTAAGTTCTTCTTTACCGCTATGAAGAGTTTTCATGGCCGTAGTAAGGTTACTTCTATTACTAAAGAGGATGGTACCCGAGTGGAGGAAGATGCTTTGGTTAGAGATGAGATTGTTTCCTTTTTTGAGTCCCTTTTTGGTCCTCAGCATCGTCAGCAGGATTTTGATAGGGTGACCCTCCATTCTGCCATTACTAGACATGTGACTGAGGAGCAGAGTATGGCTCTTTCTCGTGAGGTTGAGGATGAGGAGATTAAGGCTGTTTTGTTCGGGCTGAAAGACAATAAAGCTCCAGGTCCGGATGGGTTTAATTCGGGTTTCTTTAAGAAGTGTTGGAATATTGTGGGGGATGATGTCTTATGTGCTATTCATTCATTCTTTTCTTCTGGACGTCTTTTGAGGCAGGTAAATGCTACATCCATTGCTCTGATTCCTAAGATTCCTAACCCTTCCCAGGTTAAGGATTATAGGCCCATTTCTTGCTGTAACACCATTTACAAGTGCATTGCTAAGCTGATTGCGAACAGAATTAAGGTCATTCTCCCTTCAGTGATCAGTCAGAATCAATCTGCTTTTGTCGAGGGAAGGCGTATTAGCGACAATATTCTCTTATGTCAGGAATTGGTTCGGAATTATCACCGGAATGGCGGTTCCCCGAGGTGTGCTCTTAAGATAGACTTGATGAAAGCTTATGACACTGTTCGTTGGGATTTTTTGGTTGAGGTTCTGAGGACTGTTGGTATTCCTGAGAGGATGGTGGGTTGGATTCAGGAGTGTATGACTACTACGAGATTCTCTGTTTCTATTAATGGTGAGCTGAATGGATTTTTCTCTGGGGGTCGTGGGTTGCGACAAGGTGATCCTATGTCTCCTTATCTCTTTGTTTTGGCTATGGAAGTTTTATCAGGCCTTCTTCGTAATATGGCTACTGATCCGGGTTTCCAGTTCCACTGGCGGTGTTCAAAGGACCGTCTTACTCATCTCTGTTTTGCAGATGACCTTATGATTTTTTGTAAAGCAGATGCATCCTCTGTTTCTTTGATCAAGGATTGTATTGGGCAGTTCAGTGGTTTATCAGGTTTAATTCCGAATCCAGCTAAGAGTCATCTCTTCTCTTCTGGCATCTCTCTTTCTATGCAAGACCAACTGCGAGATGTGTTGAGATTCCAGGTGGGGACTCTTCCTGTGAGGTATTTGGGGGTTCCTTTGATCTCTACTAAACTTAGGGCCTCTGACTGTGCTTCTCTTGTGGATCGTATTGTTATGCGTGCTAAAAGTTGGAGTTGTAAGTTTCTCTCTTATGCAGGTCGGCTCCAGCTTATAAAGTCTGTTTTGTTCTCCATTCAAGTTTATTGGTCTTCTTTATTTATTCTTCCTAAGTCAGTGATTAGGAAGGTGGAGACTATCCTTCGTTCTTTCCTTTGGAAGGGTAGTGCGCTTATCACTACTGGGGCTAGAGTAGCTTGGAGCAAAATTTGTTTACCTCTTAAGGAGGGGGGTCTGGGTATAAAGAGTCTGGAAGCTTGGAATAGAGCAGCTATTGTCAAGCATATTTGGTTTCTCTGTTCTGGTCAGGTTTCTTCTTGGTCTACTTGGGTTTACTCTTATTTACTGAGGGGGAGAAGTTTTTGGGAGATCCCTCGTCCTTCTGATTGCTCTTGGAGTTGGCGTAAGATTTTGGAGCTTCGTTCTTGGTCCCGTCGGCGGATGAGAGTGAGTATTGGGAATGGTGAGTCGACTTTATTGTGGTTTGATAATTGGCATCCTGTAGGCCCGATTGAGTACTCATTGGGCGAGAGAGTGATTTATGATTCTGGCTTGGATAGGATGGCGACAGTTGCTTCCATTATCTCTGATTCTGCTTGGCATTGGCCCCCTTCTAGATCTGCTGCTCTTGTTGATCTGGCTCAGACTCACCTTCCGTCTCCTTCTAGTTTGAGGGAAGATATGCTGGTTTGGGAAGATGATAGACATGGGAAATTTTCTGTGGATTGTGCCTGGAATGCTTTGAGGTCGAGGAGACCCGAGATGCCTTGGTCCAGAGTTGTCTGGTTCCGGAAATCTATTCCCCGCCATTCTTTTCTTCTTTGGATGTCCATTCAGGGAGGCCTGTGTACTCAGGACAGTCTAATGAAATTTGGTATATCCTCTTGCTCGCGGTGTATCCTTTGTGGTTGTTCGAGTGAGGACATCGATCATCTTTTATTTCAGTGCCTCTTTTCATTGAGGGTTTGGTCGTCTGTGTTAGCCATGTGTGGTTTAGACTGGAGCTGTCGAGATTGGCGCCAAACTGTTGAGTGGCTTTGTCAGTTCTCTGGTGCCTCTTTATATCATCTTCTGGTTCGTCTGTCCTTTGCAGCGTCAGTTTACCATATATGGAGGGAGAGGAATGCTCGCACTCATGATATGCCTCTTAGGCCAGTTTCTGTTCTTCTATATGATATTGTTTTTGATGTTCGGAATCGTGTTAGTTCTTTACGTAAGGTGACTCCATCTTATGACAATAAATGGCTTCACCTCTCGTGGCACTTGCCCGATGACATCTTTAGTTGATCTATTGTAGCCGTTTGGCTTTCTTCTAGGAGGGCTTGTCCTCTCTAGATCCTGGGGGATGCCCCTTTGCTCTTGTATAGTTTTCTTTTGGTTATAATACTTACCTTATCCAAAAAAAAAAAAGAAACTTATGCGAAAACATTTTTCCGCAAAATGGTTTAAAACGCATTTTTGACCGAACCGACCACCCAACACTTATGAGGACTGCCCAGGTCAGCCCCATTAGTATTAGGGCAGTTCATGGGCTGCCCAAACAGTGACAAATTCACTGTTTGGACAACCGTACCCGGTTGGCTCAAAAGTCACCCGGTAATGTTGTTTTTCGCCGTTTTCGCTTATTTCAACTCCGAAACAATTTCCGGCAATTTCTCCAACACCTAAAACACATCCAATACATTCATAAGACATTATTTTCATCACCATATGAACAGTATTTCCAGATCTGATCCAGAAGTAATGATTATCAATTTTTATGCTTTAAATCCAATTTTTCAAGATTAATCCAATTAATCAAAAACACCAATCAAAGTCACCACACATGAACTACCCAAGAAAAATTCTAGGCATTACAAGAGTGGTCATAACACTCTAGAATGGCAACATATCATCTAATGATCAAATCAGACAATAATTACAATAATTCCATCCAAATCAACTTCACACATGCACTTCACTTCCAAGTCCATCCACCAACACCAAAAGCCCCAATTTTTCACAAACAAAGGAACCCTAGAACTATTCTAACAATTCAAGAAAACATGAAACTAATTTCCAAGCTTAGGGTTATAGAAGATTACCTTTAATCTCTTGATTTCCTAAGCTTTTCTTGAATTTTCCATCATTTTCTTTCTTGTTTCATCAAACCATATTTGAGAGCTTTTGTTTAAGGTGTTGTTCGTCCATGGGTAGTTTGGTCATTTTCAAAATTTGGTCCAATCAAAGAATATTAAACTTTATGTTAACCAATTATAATTGCACACATAAAGTTTAATTAAATCATGCCATGTGTAACAATAATAATTAAACATATTTCATAACATTTATGAAATATGGATATTATTTTACTATTCAAATATTTAACAATTAAATATCTAAATAATTAATTAATATAATAATTATTATATATGTATTTTTATTTACTTTAAATAACAAATACATATATTAATGGCATGTGTCAAAATCTCATTTGACAATTAATTAATGTGTATCTAATCAAATTATATATCAAATACAAATACACAATAATTATTAATTGACCAAAATCCCATAATGCATGTGTTATCGTTTAACCGATTAAATGATTCAAATTAACTCATTTATCTGATGAAGTATTATGAATAATCTGTATTATTCATAATGTGTTGCCCAAGTGCTCAACGAGTACACTTCATATTGTGGGACTCTCTAAGTTTAGGTTTATCCGTCACAAAATCCAATTTCGTGTCTATAATTCACCCACTCATGAATTATGACGACCACAGATAATATCGTTAAACTATGCAAGTCGAGGTCATTGCATACGTATAATCCCTCCGTCATAGGCTATCCATATTATACCTGGGATATAGATAAAAATGTCAAATCTGTTCGATATAATATAGTCGACTTTCAATTTACGATCTCTAAATAACACTCGGAACTTATTTATGAAGTTATACCATGGCCATGGATTTACTAGATCGCAAACACGTGTAGGATGCCTATGCCCTGTACACAGGACTGACAGATTCTATCTTGATACGCACAGGATATCATGAGCATTAGTCCACACCCAACGAACAGGCGGAGGTCTGATCATGAATAGATCGGTAATGTGACTGCCATCAAAGTGTGGATGATCACTCATATATCCACAGTGGTATCTCTAGCGAAGGACCACTATGCTCGCTCAATTCGAGAAGATTCCTATTGACGTTGGTGTACCATCTATTAGGAAATCTTCAGTGAGTCATTCAGTGTTTATCAAATAAACACCTACATGTCTATACGAGTCTCCCGAGACTCATGGTTCATTGGGATAAACCATCGGACCAAGTCACGATATACGATATGTACTGGTCTCAGTGGATTTTACTTACCGACCCGTGTTAGTAAATCTTGACCATGAACTTTATTTAAGGATATACATCTTATAGTGTGCTTCCCAATGTCAATTACAAACTATGTTGTAACTGCGCACTACATTGTAAATCCTAGGGTCTTTGTCTAATATACACGTATCACTAAACCAGATTTAGTTTCAATCTAATCGTAATTAGATCGAATATGTGTATAAATGACAAGAGGTGCTACCATTAAATAAGTAATATTATGAAAAATAGAATTGTTCGTATTCATGAATCAGACATAAATACGATCTGGATTGGCACTCCGAACACCAACCCTAATAATTTCTCCCACTTGCTCTAGTGCCAATCCACAGTATCATATACATATCTCAATGAATATCACATACTCATGCCCTCAAGAGCTCACCTAGCACTCAAGAGGTAGGCAACAACAAGTAAGCCCGCTTTAACAAATTGAGTCAGTCCAACAAACTCAATCGTTTTCCTTAACCAGCATGTAGGCACTGTATTTTTGCATAAAGCCCAATGATGAGCCTCGTATGGAGGCACTACCTGCTAAGTCGTGGAAGTCGCGGGAAACAGATGTCGGAAGGGAAAATTCAAAAAAAATAATACCTCGTCAAATTTAAACTCACTTATTTAGCCTCAGGTTCGCTTAGTCAATTTCTGTTTTAAGTATTAGCCTCAGCCCAAAACCCCCGCAACCCATGAAAATCCATTCATCCAAGCCTTACAACCCATCCAAAACCCATGCAATCCATGCAACTCCTAAGGCCCATACGCCCAAGTCCAATCCAAAATAATAAAACCACATGCAAAACATGTGCCAAATCTATTCTCATCCTCTTCCAAATTAGCCAAGATTGAATCCCTCAAATTTGGAAGGAAAATCTTGACCAAAAGAGGGAGTTGGGCGGCCACACACACAAAACATAAAAGAAACCTTAGCAGAATACAACAAACTGAAACCCTAACTTGCAACTATAAAAGCATAACCTAACCAAAATCGTAAGGCTCTCTCTCGCCTCTCTCTCCCCTCCTCTCTCTGCTCTCTCATTTTTTCCACACGGCAAGAACACAACTGAAAACCCTAATCTCTCTCTTCTTTCCTCTTAACCGAAATAAACAAAACACAAAAACCTTTAACGCAACAGCCCTCACCGAACACACCATGAACCAGTAAACAAAAGCCATCCAAACCGTAAAGAAAAGAACAAACAACCGACACAGCCATACACAAACCTAGACATCTTCACGGCAACTTGATAATCTTTTTTTCCAGTGTCTTTTCTCTTCGAGGGTCTGGTCGTCTGTACTGGCTATGTGTGGGTTAGACTGGAGACGTCAGGATTGGCGTCAGACTGTTGAGTGGTTATGTCAGTTCACCGATGATTCTTTATGTCACCTATTGGTTCATCTGTCTTTTACAGCGTCAGTCTACCATATTTGGAGGGAGAGGAATGCTCGCACTCATGATATGCCTCTTCGGCCTATTTCTGCTCTTCTATATGATATTGTTTTTTATGTTCGGATCGTGCTAGCTTTTTACGTAAGGTGAAACCATCTTATGACAATAAATGGCTTCACCTTTCGTGGCACTTGCCCGATGACATCTTCTGTTGATCTTCACTTGTAGCCTTTCGGCTTTTCTTCTAGGAGGGCTTGTCCTCTCTAGTTGCCTGGGGTATGCCCCTTTGCTCCTTGTATAGTTTTCTTTTGGTTATACTTACTTTATCCCAAAAAAAACAACAAAAACCATAGACTTTCTCTCAACCTTACACGTCACCTCTCTCATCTCTCTTTTCTTTTCTCTCACAGACTCATGGCTCACTCTTAGAAACACACACGTTTAACACATCACCAAGCTCCACTGACCGACAACATAACAAGCCATAAACCCACAAAGTAGCCCCTCCACTAGCCGAAACACACAAGAAAAAAACAAAAGCCAGCCAACAAAGAAACAAAGCCACTGGCCGAATAAACAAACAACAAAAATAAAGACCCCACCAACCGAAAACAACAACCCTTCAACCAGTCCTCTCACTGAACAAATCAAACAAAAAACGCACCCTTCAACCAGCCTTCCATCGCATAATCAATCAACAAACAACCTTGACGTGAGCAGACCCTAAACGTGAAACCTCACCAAAACCGTGAAAACAGTCCATGAAATATAAAGAAACAGCCCCTAAAATCACCCAAAAATAACCAGCAAACCAACCCAAATAGTGCCAAAACCGAGACAAAAATAGTAGCAAAACCGTCCCGAAAATAACCCCAAAAATAGTAGCCCAAAACAGTGAGAAGAAACAGTGAAACATCAAACCAGAAAAGCAGCGAAGCTTTGATCCTTCCGGCGACGTCCCAACGCACTCCTGAGAAGCGACTTAAAAGGTAAGACCAAAGGGCACCCTTTACCATATTTATTTTGCTGTCCTGGACACAACATGCTTGGTTGGACGTGAAATACGTCCAACCGGGCATGCGAGGTCCTATTCTAAAAACGGCCAATTCTTTGGTCGCATCTACTCTATTTTATTTCGCTATTTATTTTTCTTTTGATGTTCCGTTATTTATTTTTGTTTGTTATTTATTTATTCATCGTTACTTATTGTTGTTATTTATCTTTTTATTTATTTACTCGCATTTATCATTATTTTATCGTCTCGCTTTTACTTTTGTTCATGTTCGGCTATATTATTTCGTATCCACTTTCATGACTACCTACATCGGATTAAAGGTCACCTATTTGTGGTATATCAATGGAAACCCAGACATAAATTTCGTAGCCGAATCCGAATGGACAGTAATGCGGTCTGTACTTGGGATACAACTCCATGTACCACTTGGGAAATGCCTGAGGGTACCCTTTACCATATTTATTTTGCAGTCCTGGACGTTTCATGCTTGGTTAGACGTGAAATATGTCCAACCGGGCATGCGAGATCCCACACTAAAATTGGCCAAGTCTCTTGGTCGCATCTCCTTTCTTTTATTTTGTCATTTATTTTTCTTTTGATGTTCCGTTATATATTTTCGTTTGTCTTTTGTTCATGTTCGGCTATATTACTTCGTATCCACTTTCATGACTACTTATATTGGATTAAAGGTCACCCCTTTGTGGGAAATGTCTGAGGGCACCCTTTACCATATTTATTTTATAGTCCTGGACGTTGCATACTTTGTTAGACGTGAAATATGTCCAACCGGGCATGCAAGACCCCACACTAAAATCGGCCAAGTCTCTTGGTCGCATCTCCTTTCTTTTATTTTTCTTTTGATGTTCCGTTATTTATTTCCACCATTTGTCTTTTTATGTATTCATCTCGCTTTATTATTCCGCTCTTATTCATGCTCGTGTCTCGCCACATCACTTCACGTTTACTTTCATGTTTGCATTGTGTCAGTGATTGAGTGTTGCCTCTTGTGGTATATTGGATGGAAACCCAGACATATATTTCGTAGCCGAATCTGAATGAATGGTATTGCGATCTGTACTTGGGATACAATTCCACGTACCGCTCGGGAAAATTCACGCATGTGTCTATGTTATTATAGATGCCATTTCTATCTTATCCCGTTCGAACGCGTTCCCGGACGCTACTCGAACGTATGCATTCTATCTCACTATGAATTCTACCTCATTCCGTTCGAACGCATTCTCGGACGCTACTCGAACACATGCATTCTACCTCGCTCCGTTCGAATGCGTTAACGAATGTTACACGAACGCACACACACTGGACATACTATTTTCTTAACATTTTATGCACTTTTGTCTCTTTAGTCATTTACTATACATTATGCACTTAATTATTTGCACTTTTTATTATTATTATTATAATTTACATTATCATACTTCCTCATTTAATATGCTTGTGGAATTATGCATTCGCTTTCTTTACATTTATGTTTATGGGTGTGCAAACTTGTATGTTATTTGAATTATCTTGCATGTGCTCATAAGACTTGGTTATATCATTGTGTAAACTCGTTCATTATAACTGGCATAAGTAAGGGACCATTCTGAACCCAACGGTTTGAGGTCTTCCCTTGCGAGGGGTGAGTGCGGCCTTAAATCATTTCCCAGTTCACACTGGGTGGCGACTCCTTTATTCTCCGGTTTAGTCCCCCGCGGGCTACTCCGTACTCCCTACGGGCCGCGAGCCCGGACAGCGTCACCTCGCTCCCTACACAGCATCATTCATATTTTGTAGAATCCAAATTCCACATCAATATGACTCAGACGCTATATCAATATTGTACTATAGCTACTGAGTTAATTTATGTATTTAGAGATCAAATCCAAATACTTTGAGACAACCGCAAGGACTACACTAATATGAAAACTTATAATCTATAGGGTCATTATGCAACTTCATAAGTCAATACTTCATAAGTTACAAATGATTCCACTAGTTTAGTAGAATCTACGGTGACACTCCCACTGCATTTTTTCTGACTTTATATGACGTAGACCATCTAACGTCATAATTAGGATCAAAACTAATATGACCTTATGGTTGCATACTAAATTCTCCATGAATAAGAAACTCGTTCTTAATATCTCAAAGATCACAAAGAACATGTTTCAAGATCCATCCTATGGTTTACAACATATCAAAATAACTTGTAATAATTACAATTAAATTGAATACATTATATAGTATTTTTTTTTTTTTGGATAAGGTAAGTATTAGAACATAAAATTACATTATGATAACGGAGCCGTGCGATGAGCTCATAGCGAACTATTCTTTCGCCTTTTATTATATAGTATTCATTATGCTATCATCATATGAAACATCAGATTGACTAGACATTTCAATCAATCTCTCTTTCGACATATGAATGATTTACGAAAGATGAATATTATATATATATAAAAGACACGTTAACTATCAAACAGTTATACTAACTGTCATACAGATAGTCTTACTGTGTCCTTTATTAGATCATATCTAATACGCGACTAACGGGAGTATCTCACAAGTCTCTTAGTTTTATATCATATATAAAACTTTATATCAAATATAACAAAGACTACTCCCACTGCTTTCACAGAGAAAAGAAGACTTAGGATATATATAATTCTAGAAAGAAGTTTGTACGCTCCCACTGACCCTACTAACAAATATGTATTCTCTATGCTTTGATAAAATCAGACAATCTGAGTCTACAATAGACTCTATAAGCTAGTATATTAAATTGTGATCTTAGCAGAATACAAACTCCAAGGCCGTTCTAGAATGAACTCTTCAAAAAAAGAAACCACAACGAATTTTTCATTCGAAGAAAACATTCAGGAACGCCACTTTGCATTCTTTAGCCAAAATACATTTTTTAATATCAACACTAGCCAACAAATCTTTAATTGTTCAATTAGTGCGACTTGAGACAAGTTTTCTCAGAATCTACAATAGATAGCTCAGTTTAACTTTTCTCACAATTATACTATAAAGGTCAAACCTTTATCAAGCTCACTTTGCTTTTGCTGCGTAAATAATTTGCACATTTTATGAACTATTCATAACGAAAGCTTAATAAAGTCTAAAACTTGATCGTAGTAAGCTATGAACAATCTTAGATCTATGGTTCAATGCTAATTTCCGAAATCGATATCAAATATCGCTCCCACTATAAGTTATAGGATAATATTCTTCAATAAGAAAACATGTAACGACCCGTAGTTCTATTACTGTTACGTTGTGGTACTGTGGTATTACGGGATAAAGATAATATAAAATAAATTATGTACGGGCACAAATACACTCATGAAACGACTTTGGGGATGTTCGGTTAATTTTCTGAAATTTCGACACGATACTGTATAATGTACAACTATGGATAGCCCATAGTATTTTGGCCATAACTTTCGCATACAAACTTCGAGTTTTATGAATTTTATATCGCCAGAAAGTTAAGATCGAGAGATACAACTTTCACGTTGGGCATTTTTCCAAAATCGAATCCGAAATAGGTCAAAAATCGTGATTTTTGTAACAGCTATAGTAAATTTCGGGAAATGACTAGAAATGGGACATGTGGCAAAATTTCAACCACACTAATCCATCACAAAAATCAGCCCTTGCCTCTATAAATATGACACTATTCCCTCATTCAAAAAATGGAAAATTGGGTAGAAAAACAGAAGGAAAAATGTGAGAGAAGAAAGGAAAGAAGAGAAGAAAAAAGAGAAAGAGAAAGGAAGAAAAGAAAGAAAAGAAAGAAAAGAGAGAAGAAAGGAGAAGAAGAAGCAAGAAGAAGAAGATGAGCATCAATTGGGGGCTTAGAGCATGAAGAAAATCAAGAAGAAGAAGGTAAGAAAACTTGACCCAAATTTTGGTTTGTTGAATTTTGAAAATATGATGATAGAATAGAGATGTTGGCATCATAAGGATTGTATATTGGTGATTGTTAAGTAAGGAAAATGATTAATGAGTTAAATACCCAAATTTGGAAAATTTTAAAGGTTGAGTTAAAAATAAGAAGTTTGAGATTAAAGAATTATTTGAAAAATGATAATTTGATATAGAATTGGTGAATTTGAAGTTCGATAAGTTTGTTTGTACAATGATTTTGTTAGTAATTTTGGGTAAATGATGAACATGGTGAAACAAACACAGAATTCTGGAAAACGACCCCGTGTCGCGACGCCCAAAGTATTCGCGTCGCGATGCGATTTGAAGAATTTTGACTACGTTTCTGGATTAAGGCGCGTCTTGACGCGC
Source organism: Zanthoxylum bungeanum (assembly GCA_019454045.1). Taxonomy (NCBI): domain Eukaryota; kingdom Viridiplantae; phylum Streptophyta; class Magnoliopsida; order Sapindales; family Rutaceae; genus Zanthoxylum; species Zanthoxylum bungeanum. The sequence goes on along the minus strand of SKCR01028788.1, from coordinate 53,487 downwards.
AAGGTTCGGCGTCGCGATGCGAAGACCAGAATTTTTATAAAATAATTTTAAGCCATCCCAACTCCACCCAAGCGTATTAGAGACCACCCTTAGGGTCTCGTATCAGTTCGCATACATACATCACGTACTTGAATTAAGAAGTTTAGACTAGTTCCGAACTTGCCCCATAATTTATAATCTAACCAAGTTACCGCTTATAGACCATTGCAGGATTTGTAATTTCCTTCGACAATGGATCTAGTGCCAGTCGGATTCCAAAACAGTGAGTGGACCTTTTTCTCAAACTGATTTTAATAAGTTTTTAAATTCAGACTTACTTTTTCCAGCACATAGGGCGTTAGCCATTATTTATTTACAGTTGTTTTTTTAGATAATAGTGATTTAAAAAGAAATATTTTTCAAACTTGAGTTTTATGTTTTTCGGGGCATGAGGTAAAAACTCACCCCAGTATGTAACTTGACACAGTTGGAATTGACGGATAGAGAACATGTGCACATGTGGAAGACTAAGGGGACGACGATACGTAATGCCATCAGATCCTAGAGCAAGGCTAGGGCGACGGCGATACGCAACGCCTCTAGACCCTAGTTTCAGAGCTTGGGTGGTAGCATAGATTCACACCCCCAGTTCTAGTTTTGTGGCTTGGGGGACGGCAATACATAACGCCCCAAGATCACCTGTTTCAGAGACAGTAGTGGCATGCTTTGGAGGACGGCGATATGTAATGCCCCAAAGTCATGGATTTGCACTGCTGGCTACAGTTAGGCGTATAAGGGGACGGTAATACGTAACACCCTCATACGTCAAGTTTTTCAGAAACATATCAGTTTTCTGATAACAGGTTTTCAGAAAAAGAGTTTTGAGATATCAGAGTTTCAGAAAACAGTTTTCAGAGACCAGATTTTAGAAACAGATTTCAGAGAGCAGTTTTCAGATTCATAAGTTTTTATAAAACAGATTTCAGACAAGTTTTCAGAAAGAGAGATTTCATATAAAGTTATTTCTGGAATTCGGGTTTGAGCATCAAATATTTTTATAATAGTATTTGGTTTTTCGTCCACTCACTTAGATCGTTTATCGGTCTAACATCCCCCCAGATTCCTTGTTTTATTGGTACTCTCAGAGGACGAGCTCGGGGAGGATGGATACTGATGTAGTCACTAGGGATGGGGTCCACCAGTACGAGTCAGAAATAGAGTGAGAGTCCAGTCAGAGTCAAGTATGAGTCCTGTATTAGTTATTGATTATGTGTAATCATTGTAAAAATATTTGTTACTAAGTACAGTTACTAATATTGAGTTTGTTTTCTGTGTTTTTGAGTTGGGCTACGGTCCCATACAAAATATAGTCAAATAGAAAAGGGGGTATTAGTATATGTTTATGGTTAGATAGTCAGAGGCTTATGGGGTTAGTATGCCTATCCCTTGCCGATGACATCTCCCAGATCGGGGATGTTACAAAGATGATATCAGAGCATGGTCTAGGGAGTTAGTGACTGCAGTGGGAGTGATGGGGTCTGGTATACGTAGTATGTCTGGGATACTCGTATGTAAGGCACTACCTCTCTTGTATCTGATCCTCGAGTACGTCCTCAAAGATTCATAGACAGGTTAGTAAACTTTCCAAAACTACTCAAATAATATTCCTCGCAAGAACAATTACACTATGAATCCAAGTTAGGAATCTCTTTGAAATTAATCAGCCTAATACCATAAGAATAAACGAGTTATGAAACCAAACAGTAGAATTTTAAGAAAGTTGTCAAGGGAGAAAGAAAGGAAAGCTATAAGAAAGTAAAGAATGATGCATAAGAGTATAAGTAGCCAGAGATAAAGAATAGTAAAAAGATGAAGTAAGGCAGTGAAATTTTGAGGAAATCTACCCTGGACAATAGAAAGAAAATAAAAAAGCCCGAACAAGTAATAGGGTGCTAGAAGATGTAAGATCTCTTCCCTCCTCAGAATATTCCTTCAAGCCGAACTAATGGTTTTCAAGTACTTTTTATAGATAGTAGAGACCCATGAGTACCCACCTAGGAAAATAAGAAGAAAAAGGAAAAGTTAGAAATAGAAGTAAGAGACGTAATGAATATATATATATATATATATATATATATATATATATATATTATATATATATATATATATATATATATATCAGAAGCAAATAGAGATAGAGGAATAGAAACATATAGATAAGAAAATGCTAAAATTGGTAGTAGTAAGAATCAGAGACACGGAGTTAGATAAATACAAGAGCTTGTAGTGAAGAAGAGTGTAGCAAGACAAAAACTGAATAAAAGTCGAGTAGATCTAAGCAAAGTTTCTTTCTTTCAAGCGAGACTCCTTTCCTCCCCAATAATTCTTCCAAAGTGACCAAATTACTCTCGAGCATCTCGAATAGATAGTGAGTCCCCCGAATAACCAAGGACAGTTATAAAGTAGAAGAAGCAATAAAGTGAAGGTTGATAGTGGAAACTTCCAAAGTGACCAAATTACTCTCGAGCATCTCGAATAGATAGTAAGTCCCCCGAATAACCAAGGACAGTTATAAAGTAGAAGAAGCAATAAAGTGAAGGTTGATAGTGGAAACTTCTAATGAATGTGGAATGCCATAAGGATGTAAAGATCCTAGGTTCCCCAAACCCAGGCCCGTAAGCAAATAAGATAAATGACGTCAGAAAGTAGTTAGTTGCCCTAGTTAAGAAATCCAATAAATAAGGTCCCGACCTACCCAGATCCTCACTCCTTCGTGAGTTGTCCTGACATAGTCTATCTCATACTACCACATGTGCAATAGGCTCCACCAGGACATGGATTACTAGAGCAAGGATGTAGGAACCCATCAAAACATAAAGAAAAGAACCTACATGATATAGAGTCGTTCCTACCAGTAGATATAGGCGACCATAAGAAACCCAACAGGAGTTCATCTAGGTATGAAGAAGGGAACCCAAAATAACCCAAAGATTTAGACATGACAGCACAAAGATTGCAAAAGAATTAGAAGTCCACAAGATAGGCCAAATGCCATAGAACTTATAGGAAATCCCAAGTTAGTAGGAATCCATAGGAGAGTACAAGAATAAGACCTATGAAGTTTGAGATATTTAGGGAGTGACAAGAGTACCGGTATGGACAATAGAATAGAGTGACCAAGTCAAGGATTATAGTAAGAACAGGAAGTGAAGATCTAAGAAGCAGACAGAAGAATGAACTATCATTAGTCTCAATAACAAGACGTAGAGAAAAGAAATAGGAGATACAAATGGTAAAAGGAATGTTAGAAGTAACAAGGAAAGTCAGTAAGACCCTAAGACATGGTGCAGTCGATTAAGTTTCTGTAGAATGAAGGACAACCCTTACTTCAAGAAACCTCGATTCTAGTAAGCATATAAACATCCAACTAGATCATCACCAAGTTTAAGTATCAAACAGAATGCATACCACATGATCCATATGGAATACATTTATGCTCACCCCTCAACCTAGAGTCTAGTAAAGAGAAGAATCAGTAAAGAAGAGCAATGAACAGATCAGACCAATCATGAGATGGCTAGATAGTCAAGTTGATAAGTTAAACAGCGCATAGATAAGAAACATGAGATATGATAGTTTGAAGTCAGGATGAGCCGAACAATATATAGAAATTATAAGGAACAATAACAAGAAGGAATATAATAGGCCCTTAAGGAGAAGTAAAGACTTAAAGGTAGAAAGAGACCAGAGAGAATAAATCTTAAGAATATAGCAACAACTTACGAAGAATTGCATGGTGTCGAGTGGAAGGACTAGGTAAGAGTAGCACCTGAACTGAGGATGTTGAAGGAGATGTTTTAAGAAATCAAAATAGGTGGAATATTCGGGAACTCATGAGAATAAGAAATTTAAGGAACTAAGACGAGGAAGAAACCTTTGTAGCGAAGCAAGTTTTTTTAAATAAGCGAAGACGAGGAAGAAACCTTGGAGTTGACGTAAGATTTTGGAACTTCATTCTTGGTCCTGGCGGCGGATAAGAGTTAGGATTGTGAATGGTGTGAGACTTTATTGTGGTTTGATTTTTGGCATCCTATGGGTCCGATTGTGGATTCGTTGGGTGAGCGAGTGATTTATGACTCTGGCTTGGATAGGATGGCTACAGTTGCTTCCATTATTTCTGATTCTTCTTGGTGATGGCCCTCTTCTAGGTCTGCCGCCCTTGTTGATTTGGCTCGGACCCATATTCCGAATCTTTCTAGTATGAGGGAGGATGAGTTGGTTTGGGAGGATGATAGTAGAGGGAGATTTTCAGTGGATAGTGCCTGGAATGCTATGCGGGCAAGGGAAACCTTGGTGCATTGGTCTCGAGTTGTTTGGTTCCGTAAGGCCATTCCCCGCCATTCCTTTTTGCTTTGGATGTCTATTCAGGGAGGCCTTTGTACTCAGGATAGTTTGATGAGGTTCGGTATCTCTACTTGCTTGCGATGTGTTCTCTGTGGTTGTTCAAGTGAGGATATTGATCATCTTTTCTTCCAGTGCTCTTTCTCTTCTAAGGTCTGGTCGGCTGTGCTGGCTATGTGTGGGTTAGATTGGAGTTGCCGAGATTGGCCTCAGACTGTTGAGTGGATGTGTCAGTTTTCCGACGCCTCTTTACGTCATCTTCTTGTTTCGGCTGTCTTTTGCCGCGTCAGTTTACCATTTATGGAGGGAGAGGAATACCCGCACTCATGATGCGCCTCTTCGGCCTGTTTCTGTCCTGCTTAGTGATATTGTTTTTGATGTTCGGAATCGTGCTGGCTTTTTACGGAAGGTGAATCCATCTTATGACAATAAATGGTTTCACCTATCTTGGCACTTGCCCGATGACATTTTCTGTTGATCTTTTTGCTTGTAGCCTTTCGGCTTTTCTTCTAGGAGGGCTTGTCCTCTCTAGTTGTCTGGGGTATGCCTTTTGCGCTTGTATAGTTTTCTTTGGTTAATATACTTACTTTATCCAAAAAAAAAAGAGAGTACAGCAGCACTCAGAGGAGGAAAATGACGAATCCTAAGGGTTATGACAAGAACTCACTTGGGTTGGAAACCAAGCAAACCCCAAGCATCTTTCTCAAAACCCCAAGAACTTTGAATACTGATTTTGTAGGAACAAAACCCAACCAAGATCAGCCCCTAACCACCATGAAACTCACGTCCATGATAACCACAAGCATGAAATCAGATTGTATTTTGCTAGCAATGGAGACGCCACTAAGTTGCCAAGCTTAGATAAGTCAATTTGAACTTGAAAAGGGGAATCCCTCCCTCAACAAGGTTTTGGCCATAGCCATGGAAAGGTCAAGCTTTTCTTTTTTTCAAAATTCTGTATATTATGTTGGTTGTCCAAAAATACAAAGAAGAGGCATATAATAAGGGTTACAAAAGAGTAAAAAGACTAAAATGACCCTAGAGCTAAAATTACCAAAAGCCCTAAGTCAAGCACCTCAACCACGACCATTAAGGTCCTTTTGCACCTAAATAAACTTAAAACAAAGATTAGAAGCTAATCTCACTTAAGCTAATTGAGGTGCTTACATGCTATAGTAAATTGACGTGCTTCCGGCTAAGTACAGATCTAAGCATAATTAAGCCTAATGGCATAGTCAACCATGCTAATTACATCATAAGTAAAGTCAAAATGTCGAGCACAAATGACAAAAATGCCCCCATTTGGTCGAATTCAACATAGTCCCAAAATGGGTGAAATCGGGTCAAAAGGGTGCTGGTGCTGAAGCTGCTCTGCTATGCTTCAGTCTGAGCTGATATGGGTCAAATGAAATAGCTTGGGGACCTCTCTGGTTATGCCCATATATGTCTCTGGTGTGCACTTGACTTGGTTGCTGCAACTGGTCACATAGCTCTGAGCTAGTCCTGCAAAGGCCTCTATGATCTTCTTTGCTCTTTGACGTGTGATTGGACCTATTGGCAACAGTTGCATGGGTTCCTCCAAGTTGTTAGCTGCATCCTGTAATGTCTCTAGTGTGGTTGGACTCATGTCATTCCCTCATTGTTGAAAAGGATTCGACCTCGAATCTGAACCTGCATCAAAATGAGTTAAGTCAGAAACATTAAAAGTAGCAGATACGTTGTACTTACCTGTCAAATCCAGCTTATATGCATTATCGTTAATCCGTTCCAAGACTTGAAATAGAACATCCCCTCGTGGTTGCAACTTGGATCTTCGTTATGCTTGTATCTTTTCCTCTTGTATATAAAGCCACACCCAATTGCCGGGGTCAAACACAATGCGTTGGAAACCTATTATTCTCACCAACTCTGCCTTTCCCTTATCATTCATACTCCCAAGCTTAATAACAATCAAAGATAATAAATCCATAGGAGTTAAAGAATTAGAATCATAATCAATCTCATAAGGCAAGTAAAAACTAGAAGGATGAATGCATCTATTATATGCAATCTCTGGCCCCGCTATTGCGTATGTGATCTTCTTAGCTCTTTGGCGTGTGATTGGGTCTGTTGGCAATTGCAAAGGCTCTAATGTTCCTTGGGTGACTGCATTCATGTCAAATGTTGTCCCTTGGATCATGTCATTCTCCCTCTCTTGAAATGGATTCGTCCTCGAATCCGAACCCGGATCATAGATAGTTATGACAAAATCAATTGGACGATGATATTGAAATATAAAAGAATCATACTTGACCACTTGTACCTGCGATGAAAAAGCATAAACAATAGAGAAAATGTTATGGAAAAACTTCACTACCACATCTACTTTCTTTTCACCAGCTCTCACAGCTTCATCATCACTCATGGCCACTATCTCAACCATACTTGCAAAGACCTCCTCACACACCTGGTCAACTTCACTATATTTTTCAACCTCAAAGAACACTACCTCACAAGTGTTTACTCCCTCAATGCTCACGGTCTCACAAGCATTTTCACTCACCATGTCACTTATAACACAATTCACAACATTCAAGGCCTCACAAGTGTTTTCATTCGCTATGCACTCAACATCACAAGTTCTTCTCACTTTATTACACACAACTTCAATAGCTTTTGGTGTTGAGTACTCTCTTCATTCACTGCATATTTAGTTACCTTCCAAGTCTTTTTCCATTTCTCATAAGATTTTCTATAATCACTCATAATATCTTGGATATCACTTTTGAAAGTATCCAAAACCTCGATCTTATCATCAATAGTTAAACTTGGACCTGCCATCTCAACACTAAACAAACAGATTATAAATAATAAAAAGCAAAAAAAATATGTAAATCCTCACAATCTCATGTGTTTACACTCGAATGATATCACTCCACTCGTGTTTGCACTCTATTGGCTTTTACCCGATACTGTGCTCACAATCACTGCCTTTTACCACTCTTGAGTTCTTCCTCAATTCAATTACAAATCAACTCAATTCCCAGAATGGTCAACTAAGGTGTAGTCCACAAGCTAGCAGAAACACAAAGAACCAATAATGTATATAGTGCAGGTGGAATAATGCGAATAAGAATAGTAATCACGAAGACTCAATCAAAGAGACTTAAGCTAGAGTGCACGGAATAAGAAAAAAGACGAGTTAGCTAAATGCGCAAACAAACAAGAAAGCACTCAATGTGACACTTAGCCAATCTTGTGATCACTCGCTATTGTTTTTGTCTCACTCATTTCTTTTCTTTTTTTTTTCTCTTTTTTTTCACTCTTTTCTTTTGTCTCTCACACTCAAAGTGTATACAAAGCAAATGAAATACAATGCAAATAACAAGCTTACCACATTCGGTAATTTTCAAGTTATATCCTTAGCACTTGCAATACATGTAAATACAACTCAAATGACAATGTAACTCATATAATCAATTCAGCAATGTGGTAATGTCTACCTTTCAACTTGCAAATGAGTATAAATGATCTAGTTACAATGTAACTAACTCAATTTCCAATTCAGCCAAGTCAAATTACAAGCTAAGTAAATAGTTTTTGTAAGCAACTAGGTGATGCAGCTACTTGCCTCTTCAAGCACCTTAAAAACAAATGATTACACACAAGTTCCCATGTCAATAAATCTCACTAGGTCGAATCTGATCTGATTCTTTTTTTTTTTTTTTTTTTTTGGATTTTTGAAACTAATAACTTAATAACAATGTTAAACACGTCCTAGTAACATACAATTAACAACTAAACACTTGATTCAAGAAAAGAACACAAAAGCCCCAATTTTGACCTAAGTAGCCAAAGCTTAACTCAAAGAAATACTCAAAATTAGCACAAACTACTAAAGGACAGATTGTTATTCATGCAACAAGGATTACAAATCTGCAAGAAACAACAAAGAACACCAATGGCCGAAACTTGAGGACAAATTCCTTAATGGCCGAAATCAACAACAACAACAAAAACAAAGATGAATACAAGATTAAACAACACAAAGGATAGGAAATCAGACCTCAGAACCCTAAGCTCATGATACCAAATGACAAGAACTCACTTGGGTTGGAAACCAAGCAAACCCCCAAGCATCTTTCTCAAAACCCCAAGAACTTTGAATACTGATTTTGTAGGAACAAAACCCAACCAAGATCATCCCCTAACCACCATGAAACTCACGTCCATGATAACCACAAGCATGAAATCAGATTGTATTTTGCTAGCAATGGAGACGCCACTAAGTTGCCAAGCTTAGATAAGTCAATTTGAACTTGAAAAGGGGAATCCCTCCCTCAACAAGGTTTTGGCCATAGCCATGGAAAGGTCAAGCTTTTCTTTCTTTCAAAATTCTGTATATTATGTTGGTTGTCCAAAAATACAAAGAAGAGGCATATAATAAGGGTTACAAAAGAGTAAAAAGACTAAAATGACCCTAGAGCTAAAATTACCAAAAGCCCTAAGTCAAGCACCTCAACCACGACCATTAAGGTCCTTTTGCACCTAAATAAACTTAAAACAAAGATTAGAAGCTAATCTCACTTAAGCTAATTGAGGTGCTTACATGCTATAGTAAATTGACGTGCTTCCGGCTAAGTACAGATCTAAGCATAATTAAGCCTAATGGCATAGTCAACCATGCTAATTACATCATAAGTAAAGTCAAAATGTCGAGCACAAATGACAAAAATGCCCCCATTTGGTCGAATTCAACATAGTCCCAAAATGGGTGAAATCGGGTCAAAAGGGTGCTGGTGCTGAAGCTGCTCTGCTATGCTTCAGTCTGAGCTGATATGGGTCAAATGAAATAGCTTGGGGACCTCTCTGGTTATGCCCATATATGTCTCTGGTGTGCACTTGACTTGGTTGCTGCAACTGGTCACATAGCTCTGAGCTAGTCCTGCAAAGGCCTCTATGATCTTCTTTGCTCTTTGACGTGTGATTGGACCTATTGGCAACAGTTGCATGGGTTCCTCCAAGTTGTTAGCTGCATCCTGTAATGTCTCTAGTGTGGTTGGACTCATGTCAGGTTAGACAATAGAGGTTGAATAGGAAAGAGTTCGGAGATAGTATGAAAAAGTTACTAGAGAACATGGTATTAGAAGGATTTCACAAAAGAAGTGGAAAGATCGATTGTTGAAGATGATCAGGAGTAAAGGGGATAAAGTTAAACCAGATAGTTTTAGTAGTAGTGCCATAGCATAAGAAAAGACACCAGACATGTATGCACGAGAGTCCTAAACTTATCGATAACAAACATGTGCCACCATATCACCATGAACAGAAAAGCCTCAAGAAAATTTCCCACCCTCCCAACCCTCGTTATACAGTAATAAAGAAGTTAGGCTTCAAAGTTCATCTTAAGATATTTACAGAAGCAAGAATGCGTAGTTGAAAGAGATGTGAATAGAAATTTTTGGACATAATACAAGAATAGAATAAAGGAGGAAATAGTTCTAAGTGAGAAATCTAGGAGAAAAGTTATCTAGAAGAAATGAAAGAGAGGAAATACTAATAAGTGATATTAAGGATGTAAGAGGGCAGTGTTAAACATGACTAGAGATATGTAAGAAATGACATCTTTCGGATAAGGAATGTGGGATATAGATCGTAGAAGTTTCTGTTACAGAACAGAGCAGGAAAGTAAATGAAAAGGTCAGCAGGTACAAGGATTGGAAGTAGAAATAGAAGAATGAAACAATAAGATTTGTTAGTATTAGTTTAGATCACAGATAGAGGGTGCTTTAGTAGATTTGTAGCGTAGTACAGAATCGAGGAGGTAAATTACAACAGTGTTGTAATTCTTATAGTAGTTGAATCCTCACAGTTCAGTAAAATGACATATGTTTAAGTAACCATCCTTGGCGGCACTAGGATATAGAAATAAGTTAAAATGGAACACCGTAACCCGATTTTTTTTTAGCAATAATGGAAGCAAAGTACAAAAGGATATAAGTTTCACTCAGGATCAAGTTACCAGCGTTGATGCTAACAACAGGTTATACGGCTCAAGTATCAAGAAGTAAGTCCTTAAGTTTGAAGTATAGCCAATTGAGGAGAGACCCTTAGGAAATCACCCAGAAGCAACATTTTTAATACAACGTTTTTATTGATAGACAATAATACTAAGCTAAGGAACCCTAGACAATATTACAAGCAGATGAAGTTGGGAAAGGAGAATATAGACAATTAAGTACTTAAGTGATGAGACAGAAGATTAAGATCAAGATTGGACAAGTGAAGCAAAAGGAGTACCGAGTACAGTATGGGGCATCAATATTTTAGTAAGAGTCAAAGGTACCAAGGAAGAACCTGATCAAGTTGAAGTGATTAACGAACATAAGTAAAGATCTAAACGAAGAGACCTCTTGGGAACAAGAAAAGTTGAGCACCGTTAGAGGACTAGAAATGAAACAGTTAAGAATACTCAGTAATAATCTTATGAAACAAAGAACGAAGTGGTACTTTTCAGAAAAGAACCTAAGGGATATCCACTGTAGCCACAAATTCTGAAGCAATTTACCTAAGTATGGCAAAAGGTTTGAGACATAAGTTAGATACTAAGAATGATGGAGGACCTCTTATGTTTACTAATCAAAAGATAAATGATCAGCCAGGCAAAGACCTTCGCTGTTAAGTTATTTGGAATCCATAATGATACAAAATAGTTACCCCAAAGTATGAAGATCAAATTAACAAGGTAAGACATTCTAACTTCAGTAATCCTGATACCTAAGATAACAGCTCAAATTTAAAGAGGATTCGAGGACGAATCCTATTTAAGGGGGGATAATTTGTAATGATTCGTAGTCCTATTACTGTTACGTTGTGGTACTGTGGTATTACGGGATGAAGATAATATAATATAAATTATGTACGGGCACAAATACACTCATGAAATGACTTTGGGGATGTTCAGTTAATTTTCCGAAATTTCAACACGAGACTGTATAATGTATAACTCTGGACAGCCCATAGTATTTTGGCTATAACTTTCGCATAGGAACTCTGATTTTTGTAAATTTTATATCACCGAAAATCTAAGATCGAGAGCTACAAATTTCACGTTGGGCATTTTTCCAAAATCGAATATGAAATAGGTCAAAAATCGTGATTTCGGTAACAGCTATAGTAAATTTCGGGAAATGACTAGAAATGGGACATGTGGCAAAATTTCAACCACACCAATCCATCACAAAAATCAGCCCTTGCCTCTATAAATAGGACACTATTCCCTCATTCCAAAAATGGAAAATTGGGTAGAAAAACAGAAGTAAAAACGTGAGAGAAGAAAGGAAAGAAAAGAAGAAAAAAGAGAAAGGAGAAAGGAAGAAAAGAAAGAAAATAGAGAAGAAAGGAGAAGGAGAAGCAAGAAGAAGAAGATGAGCATCAATTGGGGGGCTTAGAGCATGAAGAAAATCAAGAAGAAGAAGGTAAGAAAACTTGACCCAAATTTTGGTTTGTTGAATTTTGAAAATATGATGATAGAATAGAGATGTTGGCATGATAAGGATTATATATTGGTGATTGTTAAGTAAGGAAAATGATTAATGAGTTAAATACCCAAATTTAGAAAATTTTAAAGGTTGAGTTAAAAACAAGAAGTTTGAGATTAAAGAATTATTTGAAAATGATAATTTGATATAGAATTTGACATGAGTCCAACCACACCAGAGACATTACAGGATGCAGCTAACAACTTGGAGGAACCCATGCTATTGCCAACATGTCCAATCACACGCCAAAGGGCAAAGAAGATCATAGAGGCCTTTGTGGGACTAGCTCAGAGCTATGTGACCAGTTGCAGCAACCAAGTCAAGTGCATACCAGAGACACATATGGGCATAACCAGAGAGGTCCCCAAGCTATTTCATTTGACCCAGATCAGCTCAGACTGAAGCATAGCAGAGCAGCTTCAGCACCAGCACCCTTTTGACCCGATTTGACCTATTTTGGGACTATGTTGAATTCGGCCAAATGGGGGCATTTTTGTCATTTGTGCTCGTCATTTTGACTTTATTTATGATGTAATTAGCATGGTTGACTATGCCATTAGGCTTAATTATGCTTAGATTTGTACTTAGCCGGAAGCACGTCAATTTACTATAGCATGTAAGCACCTTAATTAGCTTAAGTGAGATTAGCTTCTAATCTTTTTTTTAAGTTTATTTAGGTGCAAAAGGACCTTAATGGTCGTGGTTGAGGTGCTTGACTTAGGGATTTTGGTAATTTTAGCTCTAGGTCATTTTAGCCTTTTTACTCTTTTGTAACCCTTATTATATGACTCTTCTTTGTATATTTTGGAGAACAAAACGTAATATACAGAATTTTGAAAGAGAGAAAAGCTTGAGCTTTCCATGGCTATGGCCAAAGTCCTCAAGTTTCGGCCAAATGGGGGCATTTTTGTCATTTGTGCTCGTCATTTTGACTTTATTTATGATGTAATTAGCATGGTTGACTATGCCATTAGGCTTAATTATGCTTAGATTTGTACTTAGCCGGAAGCACGTCAATTTACTATAGCATGTAAGCACCTTAATTAGCTTAAGTGAGATTAGCTTCTAATCTTTTTTTTAAGTTTATTTAGGTGCAAAAGGACCTTAATGGTCGTGGTTGAGGTGCTTGACTTAGGGATTTTGGTAATTTTAGCTCTAGGGTCATTTTAGCCTTTTTACTCTTTTGTAACCCTTATTATATGACTCTTCTTTGTATATTTTGGAGAACAAAACGTAATATACAGAATTTTGAAAGAGAGAAAAGCTTGAGCTTTCCATGGCTATGGCCAAAACCTTGTTGAGGGAGGGATTCCCCTTTTCAAGTTCAAATTGACTTATCTAAGCTTGGCAACTTAGTGGCGTCTCCATTGCTAGCAAAATACAATCTGATTTCATGCTTGTGGTTATCATGGACGTGAGTTTCATGGTGGTTAGGGGCTGATCTTGGTTGGGTTTTGTTCCTACAAAATCAGTATTCAAAGTTCTTGGGGTTTTGAGAAAGATGCCTGGGGGTTTGCTTGGTTTCCAACCCAAGTGAGTTCTTGTCATTTGGTGTCATGAGCTTAGGGTTCTGAGGTCTGATTTCCTATCCTTTGTGTTGTTTAATCTTGTATTCGTCTTTGTTCTTTGTTGATTTAATTTCGGCATCAAGGTTTTACTTCCACCTTGATTCGGCCATTGTTGGATCTTGTTATTTCTTGCTGATTCTTGTTGATTTGTGATCAAAATATCATGAATAACATTCTGCCTTGAGTGTTTTTTGATTGATCATGAGTATTTCTTTGAGTTAAGCTTTGGCTACTTAGGTCAAAATTGGGGCTTTTGTGTTCTTTGCTTTAATCAAGTGTTTAGTTGTTAATTGTAAGTTACTAGGACGTGTTTAATATTGTTATTAAGTTATTAGTTTCAAAAATCAAAAAAAAAAAAGAAAAAGAAAAAAGAAATGCATCAGGTCAGATTCGGCCAAGGAAGAACCATCACCACCCTTGCTTTGTTCTTGCCATATGCATGTACTTAGCTTGTTTTCAATAGGTATTGTTCATATCTACTTTGAGAAAATCAGATTGCACTTCATTACTCCTAGCATTTGCGTGAACTAGCTTGTTTGCAATCTTTGTGAAGTTGTTGCAATCTTGTGAAGTGTGAGGAAAACAAGTGTGTTTGAGTGTTGTGGTGAGGCATTTGAGTGAATGAGTGTTGAAACAAAATGAAATGCTTATGGATTGATGAGGTTGTGACTTACTCTTGAAGTTTACTTATGCTTGTGTGTTAACTTTGTGAGACAAGTCTGGTTGCTTTGTTACACATATTGCCGTGAGTAAGATGCTTGATGTGCTTATGTTGAAGCATGAATTAGCAAGTGTGCTTGCTGATTTGCGTGAGCCATCATTAGCATGACATTGAAAATGGAAGCACTCATGAGCTTGACTTGGAAATTTGAGTAGCCATCATTGCATTTGAGAGGTGCTTGAAGAGGCAAGCTGCTGCATCATCAAGTTAGTTGGAAAAAGTGTTTAGTTGGTTTGTAACTTACCATTGCCGAATTGACATGCTTACTTGACCTACTTGTAAGCTACTTACGTAAGCAGTTGAGTCACCTAATTGTTTTGAAAAAATAAAAAGAAAGAGTATTGGTCGCATTGTGCTTAGTTGATTAGACCATTTGCAAGTTTATTGGATTGTTTTACACATGAGTTACATTGATATTTGATTTGGTTTGTATTGGTTTGAGCTTGAAAGACTATATTTGTGTTATAGCTGAATTGAAATCCTTTGTGTTTCATTGTGTTTCATTGGAGTGTAAACACTTGTGAGTGTGTGTGAGAAGAAAAGAAAGGTGAGCTAAAACACTATAGCGAATGACCACAAGATTGCTTCAGTGACACGTTGATTGCTTGCTTGCTTATTTATTGCATTTAGCTAACTCGTCATTCTTTCTTATTCTGAGCACTCTAGCTATAGGTTTCTTTCGATTGAGTCTCCGTGATTACTTATCTTATTTGCTTTATTCCACTTGCTCTATATATACATTGTGTTTCTGCTAGCTTGTGGACTACACCTTAGTTGACCATTCTTGGATTAAGTGTGATTCACATTTCAATTGAGGACGAACTCAAGAGTGGTAAAAGGTAGTGATTGTGAGCACAGTATCGGGTAAAAGCCAATAGAGTGCAAACACGAGTGGAGTGATATCATTCGAGTGTAAACACGTGAGATTGTGAGGATTTACATATTTGTTTTGCTTTTATTATTTCTAATCTGTTTGTTTAGTGTTGAGATGGATGGTCAAAGTTTAACCATTGATGATAAGACGAGGAGGTTTTGGATACTTTCAAAAGTGATATCCAAGATATTATGAGTGATTATAGAAGATCTTATGAGAAATGGAAAAAGACTTGGAAGGTAACTAAATATGCAGTGAATGAAGAGAGTACTCAACAACCAAAAGCCTTTGAAGTTGTGTGTAATGAAGTGAGAAGCACTTGTGATGTTGAGTGCATAGCGAATGAAAACACTTGTGAGGCCTTGAATGTTGTGAATTGTATTATAAGTGACATGGTGAGTAAAAATGCTTGTGAGACCGTGAGCATTGAGGGAGTAAACACTTGTGAGGTAGTGTGCTTTGAGGTTGAAAAACATAGTGAAGCTGAGCATGTGTGTGAGGAGGTCTTTGCAAGTATGGTTGAGATAGTGGCCATGAGTGATGATGGAGCTGTGAGAGCTGGTGAAAAGAAAGTAGAAGTGGTAGTGAAGTTTTTCCATAACATTTTCTCTATTGTTTATGCTTTTTCATCGCAGGTACAAGTGGTCAAGAATGATTCTTTTATATTTCAATATCATTGTCCAATTGATTTTGTCATAACTATCTATGATCCGGGTTCGGATTCGAGGACAAATCTATTTCAAGAGAGGGAGAATGACATGATCCAAGGGACAACATTTGACATGAATGCAGTCACCCAAGGAACATTAGAGCCTTTGCAATTGTCAACAGGCCCAATCACACGCCAAAGAGCTAAGAAGATCACAGACGCAATAGCGGGGCCAGAGTTTGCATATAATAGATGCATTCATTCTTCTAGTTTTTACTTGCCTTATGAGATTGATTATGATTCTAATTCCTTAACTCCTATGGATTTATTATCTTTGATTGTTATTAAGCTTGGGAGTATGAATGATAAGGGAAAGGCAGAGTTGGTGAGAATAATAGGTTTCCAACGCATTGTGTTTGACCCCGGCAATTGGGTGTGGCTTTATATGCAAGAGGAAAAGATACAAGCATAACGAAGATCCAAGTTGCAACAAAGAGGGGATGGTCTATTTCAAGTCTTGGAAAAGATAACGACAATGCATATAAGCTGGATTTGCAAGGTAAGTACAACATATCTGCTACTTTTAATGTTTCTGACTTAACTCATTTTGATGCAGGTTCAGATTCGAGGTCGAATCCTTTTCAACAAGGAGGGAATGACATGAGTCCAACCACACCAGAGACATTACAGGATGCAGCTAACAACTTGGAGGAACCCATGCTATTGCCAACATGTCCAATCACACGCCAAAGGGCAAAGAAGATCATAGAGGCCTTTGTGGGACTAGCTCAGAGCTATGTGACCAGTTGCAGCAACCAAGTCAAGTGCATACCAGAGACACATATGGGCATAACCAGAGAGGTCCCCAAGCTATTTCATTTGACCCAGATCAGCTCAGACTGAAGCATAGCAGAGCAGCTTCAGCACCAGCACCCTTTTGACCCGATTTGACCTATTTTGGGACTATGTTGAATTCGGCCAAATGGGGGCATTTTTGTCATTTGTGCTCGTCATTTTGACTTTATTTATGATGTAATTAGCATGGTTGACTATGCCATTAGGCTTAATTATGCTTAGATTTGTACTTAGCCGGAAGCACGTCAATTTACTATAGCATGTAAGCACCTTAATTAGCTTAAGTGAGATTAGCTTCTAATCTTTTTTTTAAGTTTATTTAGGTGCAAAAGGACCTTAATGGTCGTGGTTGAGGTGCTTGACTTAGGGATTTTGGTAATTTTAGCTCTAGGTCATTTTAGCCTTTTTACTCTTTTGTAACCCTTATTATATGACTCTTCTTTGTATATTTTGGAGAACAAAACGTAATATACAGAATTTTGAAAGAGAGAAAAGCTTGAGCTTTCCATGGCTATGGCCAAAACCTTGTTGAGGGAGGGATTCCCCTTTTCAAGTTCAAATTGACTTATCTAAGCTTGGCAACTTAGTGGCGTCTCCATTGCTAGCAAAATACAATCTGATTTCATGCTTGTGGTTATCATGGACGTGAGTTTCATGGTGGTTAGGGGCTGATCTTGGTTGGGTTTTGTTCCTACAAAATCAGTATTCAAAGTTCTTGGGGTTTTGAGAAAGATGCTTGGGGGTTTGCTTGGTTTCCAACCCAAGTGAGTTCTTGTCAGAATTAGTGAATTTGAAGTTCGATAAGTTGGTTTGTACAATGATTTTGTTATGGAAGTGCTTGTGGTAATTTTGGGTAAAGGATGAACATGGTGAAACAAACACATAATTCTGGAAAATGGCCCCGCTCACGACACCCAAAGTGTTCGCGTCGCGATGCGAGTTGAAGAATTTTGACTACGTTTCTGGATTAAGGCGCGTCACGACGCGCAAGGTTCGGCATTGCGACGCGAAGACCCGAATTTTTCTAAAATAATTTTAAGCCATCCCAACTCCATCTAGCGTATTAGAGACCGCCCTTAGGGTCTCATATCAGTTCGCATACATACATCACGTACTTGAATTAAGAAGTTTAGCCTAGTTCTGAACTTGCCTCATAGTTTATAATATAACCAAGTTACCGCTTATAGACCATTGCAGGATTTGTAATTTCCATCGACAATAGATCCAGTGTCAGTCAGATTATAAAACAGTGAGTGGACCTTTTTCTCAAACTGATTTTATTAAGTTTTTGAATTCAGACTTACTTTTTCCAGCACATAGGGCATTAGCCATTATTTATTTACAGTTGTTTTTTCAGATAATAGTGATTTAGAAAAGAAATATTTTTCAAACTTGAGTTTTATGTTTTTCGGGGCATGAGGGAAAAAAACTCACCCCAGTATGTAGTTACACAGTTGGAATTGATGGATAGAGAATATGTGCACATGTAGAGGACTGAGGGGACGGTGATATGTAACGCCCTCAGATCCTAGAGCAGGGCTAGGGGGACGGCGATACGTAACGCCCCTAGATCCTAGTTTCAGAGCTTGGGTGGTAGCATAGATCTGTACCCAAGTTCTAGTTTTGTGGCTTGGGGGACGGCGATACGTATCACCCCAAGATCACCAGTTTCAGAGACAGTAGTGGAATGCTTTGGGGGACGGCGATACGTAACGCCCCAAAGTCATGGATTCATGTTTTGGGGGATGGCGATACGTAACCCCCAAAGTCATGGATTTACACTGTTGGCTACAGTTAGGCGTATGGGGGGACGGTGATACGTAATGCCCTCATACGTCAAGTTTTTCAGACACATCAGTTTTCAGATAACAGGTTTTCAGAAAAAGTGTTTTCAGATATCAGAGTTTCAGGAAACAGTTTCAGAGACCAGATTTTAGAAATAGATTCCAGAGAGCAGTTTTCAGAAACATAAGTTTTATAAAAGAGATTTCGGGCAAGTTTTCAGAAAGAGAGATTTTATATAAAGTTATTTCTGGAATTCGGGTTTGAGCATCAAATGTTTTTATAATAGTATTTGGTTTTTTGTCCACTTACTTAGATCGTTTAACGGTCTAACATCCCCCCAGATTCCTTGTTTTGTAGGTACTCTCGGAGGACGAGCTCAGGAGGATGGATACTGATGCAGTCACTATGGATGAGGTCTACCAGTACGAGTCAGAAATAGAGTGAGAGTCTAGTCAAAGTCAAGTATGAGTCTGTATTAGTTATTGATTATGTGTAGTCATTGTAAAAATAATTATTACTAAGTACAATTATTAATATTGAGTTTGTTTTCTGTGTTTTTGAGTTGGGCTACGGTCCCATTCAAAATATAGTCAAATAGAAAAAGAGGTATTAGTATATGTTTATGGTTAGATAGTCAGAGGCTTATGGGGTTAGTACTATAGGTGGGTAAAAAAAATGACCGAACCGAAGCGAACCGCAAACTGAACCAAACCGGACCAAATTTATGGTTTTTTTTCTAACGGTTCGGTTTACGGTTCAGATTGGCCCACCCCAAATGGTTTATGGTTCGGTTCAGGAGCTAATCCGAACCGCACCTGTTAAACCGAACCGAACCGTTATAATTAAAAAAAATTATATATTTTTATAAAAAAAAATGTATTTTTCTTTTAATTTTATTATATGTTTTTTTTATTAGTATGTTAATATTTTTATTCTTAAATTTTTTGTTAATACTTTTATTCTTCAGTTTATTTGTTAATACTTTTATTTTTAAATTTTTTTTTTTGGTAGCATCATTATTCTTGAAAGTAAGATGTTGGATTTGTTTCTTAATTAGAATGATAGTAGCATCATTATTCGAGGTATTTTTAAAAAATACAATAATTAATTGTGCCTCATTTTTCAATCCTTTATGGAGTGCACGTGTTCCCTGGAGTCACAGCTTACACCATAGCACTTCATACTATTTGTTGGATAGACTAGTTTTTTTTTTGTCTTCACTTAACTGGATGAAAATTTGTTTTAAATATAATAATCCGTAAACCGAACCGAACCAATCCGTAAACCGCTGGTTTAAAAAATTTTCAATCTGAACCAAACCATTATTTAATGGTTTGGTTTGAGAGGTAAAAAATCTGAACCGTAAAATATGATTTGGTTCGGTTTTTAGCAAAAACCGAACCAAACAGAACCGCGCCCACCCCTAGTTAGTACGCCTATCCTCTGTCAGTGATATCTCTCAAATCGGGGATGTTACAAAACAACAGAACCATTAAGTATCAAATACTTCGCAAATTATTCTGACATTTTATTAGACTTATATGAAAGTTGACTAAGGGTCATTCAACTAATTAATTATATAGTTCTATTTCAGTTTATCACTCTAACATTTGACTTCAATATGTCAAGTCTTTTCTACAATCGTCAAGATCTGATGTAACATACCAAGTAATAAAATAATTTAATTACTCGGGATCGTAGAAAAGATATTCTATCAAATAGAATACAATATTCTATTAAATAGATAAATGATAAACTTTACTTGTACCTCCGAGGTACAAGTACTTTCATTATATAACAATTATATAAAAGAAAGTTTCAAATCTCAAACTTTTCAAGATTCGAATTTTCTACTATATTTATCATATATGTAACTGTAGAAACTAATGAAACAATAATTAAAAGGATGAATTAGTGTCAATGGAGCATATATTGAGTAAGAATCTAATTCATTGAATAACCTTAGAACTAATTGCCATTAATTCATATGTTTGATCATATCAAACATCCTTGAACAATTCAAAGATTCACCATGAATATCAAAAATATAGTTTTCAATACTTTAAATAGAATATCTGTGAACCATTCATAATATTCTATTCGCGTTTCATCAGAAATATATTGAAAGTTCTCGAATCATTCAAGACGTTCAATATATATATTCTTTTAGAAATATGTAACTAAGTCATGTCAATTCATTAACTAAGTTACGGAGTAAAGAAAACTATCTAAGGCAATTTCTAATTCATTAAAATACATACATCCAATATATTAGTCTAATAAATCTTGTGATCCAATGACGATCATTGGTTAAACGAGATTTATCACATCCTGAATACAATATTCATTAAATGGATAAGGATATATGGTGTGATCTGTATCAGACTATCCTTACCATACGAATAAACATCTTATGCTTATGTGATAAAATCTCATAAAGCACTCTTCTAAGTTATTTAGTTAACCGAATATTTCTTAAGTTTATCTTTCATAAATGACACTACTAGTCATATTAAAATATGTAACAACTGTTTTATATAGAACGAGTAACTATCCAATAGTCACAAGTTCTGATATCAAATATCAAAACAGTTATTAACCATTATTTTAAATAACTAGATGGGAGATCTAGTATCCAATACCTATAGTTGTCGTATTATGAGAATCAATATTCTCTATACACAACTATACACATCTCATTTCTTAAGCTTTATAATTTGCGTTCAATTATTCACAACAATTGCAAATGATTTATTAGCAAACTGTGTTAGACACGTGACTTCTAAAAGTCACTAAAGCCAAGAAACGTCATTATAAGATAAACAAATACTAATGGAGTTTTCCTAAGAGTCTCCTTCTGATCCCTTTCTGCTGAGTGAAGAGGTGAGATTGTCTTTGCTTTATGGAAATCTGAGTTGAGATGAGGAAAATTTCATGAGACAGAAATCCCGAGTTCAGTGGCTTAATCTTGGTGATCAAAATACGAAGGTTTTTTTTTCCAAGCTATGAGAATCATCATCAGAGAAGTAATGACAAGAACCCACTTGGATTTGAAATCCAAGCAAACTCCAAGCAACAGACAGAACCCCAAGAACCGCGAATTTGATTTTGTAGAAACAAAACCCTTCCAATGCCACAAAGAAGATCCACAAAAACTTGCCCTTGAGAACCTTTAAGATGAACCCTTGTAGTGTTTTGGCTAGCATGGAGACGCCACTAAGTTTGCCAAAACTTAGATAAGTCGATTCAAACTTGAAAAGGGGAATCCATCCCTTACAAGAATTCGGCCAGAGCCAAGCTTTAAGCTTTTGAGTTTTATAAATTTCGTTGATTGTCCTCCAATGAAAAAGAAAGAAAGCTTAAATAGTGTTACAAAGGGAAACCCTAAAGGCATAAAGACAACAATACCCATAAAGGCTAAATTACAAAAATACCAAAGTCTTCAAGTCTTCAAAGGCCTTTGAAGCTGATTTTGGGGCCAAGTGAAGTGGCTTTGGGCCATCTCTATTGAAGCCCACATGCGTCTCTATTTGTTTATCGCAATCGGGCGTAAACTCTGCACTAATCCCCCATTTTCTTCTCTGAGTCTTTTGGTCCTCTGCTCGGAATTGGCCCTTCTGGTACTTGTAATGGGTCTTTTGCTTTGTTGTCGGCCTGATCATGTCAAGTAAGATTACTTCTATAACCACAGAGGATAATACTCGTTTGGAGGATCCTGCATTGGTCCGAGAGGAGATTGTGTCCTTTTATAGTACTCTTTTAGGGCCCCAGCCGAGTTTGCCAGATTTTGATCGAGATCTTCTTCACTCTACCATTACTCGGTTTGTTTCTGATGAGCAGAGAGAGGTCCTTAGCCGAGAGGTTTCAAAAGAAGAGATTAAGGCTGCACACCATTTTCTTTAAAAGATCATAAGGCTCTTGGACCAGATGGTTTTAACTCAAGTTTCTTCAAGAAAGTCTGGTGTGTGGTAGGTGATGATGTTATTCATGTTATTCGCTCATTTTTTATCTCAGGGAAGCTCTTGAAACAGGTGAATGCCACATCTATTGCTCTTATTCCGAAGATCCCTAATCCTTCGCAGGTTAAGGATTTTCGGCCTATCTCTTATTGCAACACTATCTATAAATGTATCTCTAAGATTATTGCAGATCGGATTAAGATTGTTCTTCCTTCCGTGGTAAGCTCCAACCAATCTGCTTTTTTACCGGGTCAACGTATTAGTGACAATATCTTATTATGTCAGAAGTTGGTCAAGAACTATCATAGGAGTGGTGGGGTGCTGAGGTGTGCTCTTAAGATTGATTTGATGAAGGCTTATTGATTCCACGTGTTCTATGCCCCAAGAACCGCGAATCTTGATTTTGTAAGAACAAAATCCTTCCAAGATCAAGTCCAACCCTTAAGGAACATTGCCTTAAAAACCTTTCTTTATTTCTTTGGAGAATCCTGAACAGCGATACAGCGCCACAACGCTTGCCACACGTTGATAAGCTTTTGTTCCGTAAAACCAAGGAAGAATCCACTCCCTCAAGATGACACAAGTCAATTTGTTTTGTAAAAAAGATATATTATTGGTTAATTATCCATTACAATGAATAATGCCCCTTTAAATAGGTGGCTAACCCTAATTCTACCAAAATATAATAAAACCCTAATAAAATACTTGAAAATTTCATCCATGGGCTTTTTAATTTAATTAATGTTCAGCCCAACACTTAAACAACACATAACTTAAAAAAATATAAAATATAAAAACTATAGGGATATATTGCGTCCTCATTTAGTCCATGAAGGAATCCGAATTGAACTTTGGTGAAAACTTCAAAGTTGTAGATCTACGAGTTATATTTTCAATGCAACTTGAATCATCAAAATCGGACATCGGACGAGAAAGTTACGTCTAAAATACGAAGACTGTGTAAATCTCACCACTACTAATGCACCATTCAGAAATAAAGCCCAAAATCAATCAAGGCAGCCCATGCACGTCCTAGACCCATTCCAATATTGCTTTAGACATAATAAAGCCATCACATAATGTCTCATGCATGGACCAAACTCCAGAACCCAAGGAATCTTCCAAATCCACCAAAATGGCCCAAATACACCAATTTGACCAAACCATGCAATCAGCCACAACTTCAAGTTAACTTGGCCCAACAGACAGAGCTCATTCTGGATCACATCAATTGGGTTTCCTGAGAGGATGGTTGGTTGGATAGAAGAATGTATGACTTCTACTATGTTTTCTGTCTCTATTAATGGGGCGTTGAATGGTTTCTTTCCAGGAGGTCGTGGTTTACGTCAGGGGGATCATATGTCTCCATGTCTTTTTATTTTGGCTATGGAAGTTCTCTCGGGCTTACTTCACAAGATGACTGAAAAGCAGGGTTTCGAGTATCATTGGCGGTGTTCTAAGAATCATCTTACCCATCTTTGTTTTGCGGACGATCTCATGATTTTTTGTCGAGCAGATAAGGCTTCAGTTTCCATGGTAAGGGATTGTCTTCATCAGTTTATGGGGTTGTCTGGTTTGGTTCCTAATCCAGCAAAGAGCCAACTTTTTTCTAGTGGTATTTCCTCAGTATACAAGCACAAGTTGCTCAGCCTTTTGGGTTTTCAGGAAGGTGTGCTCCCTATGTGTTACCTGGGAGTTCTGTTGATTTCTTCAAAACTTCGGGGTTCTGATTGTAATGTCTTTGTAGAGCGTATTATTGGCCGAGCTAAGAATTGGAGCTGTAAATCTCTCTCTTTTGCGGGGCGTTTACAGCTAATTAATTCAGTGCTTTTCTATCCAAGTGTATTGGTCTTCGTTGTTTATATTGCCAAAGACTGTAATTAGGAAGGTGGAGTCTATCATGAGGTCATTTCTTTGGAAGGGCAGTGAGCTTGTTTCGACAGGGGCGAAGGTGGCTTGGGATATAGTTTGTTTGCCTGTCAAAGAAAGGGGTTTGGGGATTAAGAAGCTAGAAGATTGGAATAAGGCGGCTATTACTAAACATTTATGGTTTCTTAATTCGGGTAAGGAATCATCTTGGTCTACGTGGGTACGTTCTTACTTGTTGAGGGGGCGTAGTTTTTGGGAAGTTACTTGTCCTAGTGATTGTTCTTGGAGTTGGCGGAAAATTTTAGGCCTTCGTAATTTTGTGCGTCGTAGGATGAGGTTTCAGATAGGGAATGGTGAGAAGGCTTTATTATGGTATGACAATTGGCACCCTCTAAGACCAATTGTGGATACCTTGGGAGAGAGAGTCATTTATGATTCAGGACTAGATAAGATGGCTAGGGTGGCCACTATTGTTGATGGTAACTGTTGATGCTGGCCATCAGCGAGGTCAGCCAATCTTCTCCAATTGGCTTGTTCTATGGCTTTGGATTTTGTTCCTTGTGATACGAATGAGGATGTGCTGGTGTGGGAGGATGATCATAAAGGTATTTTTTCGGTCAGGAGTGCTTGGGATGCGTTGAGGGTAAGAAGTAATCAGGTGAGTTGGTACCGGATTGTTTGGTTTCCAAAGGCCATTCCAAGACATGCTTTCATGCTTTGGCTCATGATTCAAGGAGGCCTTTATACTCAGGATTGGTTAATGGCTTTTGGCATTTCAGGTTGTTCTATGTGTGTGCTTTGTGGTCATTCGGGGGAGGATAAAGATCATCTCTTCTTCCAGTGTTCATTTGCTTCTCAGATATGGTCATCTATTTTGGCTAAATGTGGTATAGATTGGTGCTCTAGTGACTGGATGCAGACTATTAAGTGGATGGAGCAGTATAGTAGTGGATCTTTGTGTCATTTACTTGTTCGATTATCTTTTGCCGCTGCAGTTTACTTCATATGGAAGGAGAGGAATGCTCGACTACATGACGAGTCTCCTAGTCCATATAGAGTTCTCTTGACCAATATTATGTTTACTATAGGGACTCATGCTAGTTTGTTAAGAAAGGTGAAGCTTTCATATGATAATAGATGGCTTCAACAATCTTGGCAACTATCCGATGATATTTTTTGATTTGATTTTGCTTGTCTGAGCCTAATTGGCTTTTGTTCTGTAGCTAGGAAGACCAATCTTCCTTATCTCTCTGGGGTATGCCCTTGTGCTTTTGTTATTTCTTTGGTTAATATACTTACTTTACCCAAAAAAAAGATAACTATATCCAAAACAGATATCTATTTAGATTACTAATCGTGACTTAGTAACTAAGTCACTAACCATCTTGATTTTTCAAGAAAATCGGAACAACAGTTCCCGATGGTTTGAACTAATCTAACAATATCTAAGTCTACTGTCATTCTAGAACCTATTATAGAAATTCGCAACCATAAGTAAAGTCAGAAAACATATTGACAAGAAACCCACTTGGATTCGAAATCCAAGCAAACCCCAAGCAACGGACAGAACCCCAAGAACCGCGAATATGATTTTGTAGAAACAAAACCCTTCCAAGGCCACAAAGAAGACCCATAATGCATATGTTATCGTTTAACCGATTAAACTATTCGAATTAACTCATTTAATCCGATGAAGTATTATGAATAATCGGTATTATTCATAAAGCGTTACCCAAGTGCTCAACGAGTACACTTCATATTGTGAGACTCTCTAAATTTAGGTTTATCCGTCACGAAATCCAATTTCATGTCCATAATTCACCTACTCATGAATTATGACGACCATGGATAATCTCGCTAAACTATGCAAGTCGAGGTCATTGCATACGTATAATCCCCTCGTCACAGGCTATCCATATTATACATGGGATATAGATAAAAAAACGTCAAATTCGTTCGGTATAATATAGTCGACTTTCAATTTACGATCTCTAAATAACACTCGAAACTGATTTCTGAAGTTATACCACGGCCATGGATTTACTAGATCACAAACACGTGTAGAATGTCTATGCCCTGTACACATGACTGACGGATTCTATCTTGATACGCACAGGATATCATGAGCATCGGTCCACACCCAACGAACAAGTGGAGGTCTGATCATGAATATATCGGTGATGTGACTGCCATCAAAGTGTGGAGGATAACTCATATATCCACAGTGGTATCTCTAGTCGAAGGACCACTATGCTCGCTCAACTCGAGAAGATTCCTATTGACGTTGGTGTACCATCTATTAGGAAATCTCAGTGAGTTATTCAGTGTTTATCAAATAAACACCTACATGTCTATATGAGTCTCTCGAGACTCATGGATCATTGGGATAAACCATCGGACAAAGTCACGATATACGACATTACTGGTCTCAGCGGATTTTACTAACCGACCCGTGTTAGTAAATCTTGACCAAGAACTTTATTTAAGGATATACATCTTATAGTGCGCTTCTCAATGTCAATTACAAACTACGTTATAACTGCGCACTACATTGTAAATCCTAGGATCTTTGTCTAATATACACGTATCACTAAACCAGATTTAGTTTCAACCTAATCGTTATTAGATATCTAATCGTAATTAGATCGAATATGTGTATAAAAGACAAGAGGTGCTACCATTAAATAAGTAATATTATGGAAAATGGAATTGCTCGTATTCATGAATCGGACATAAATACGATCCGGATTGGCAATCTGAGCACCAACTCTAATAATAGTTGACTAGAATACTTTTATTTTTATTTTTTAAAAAAATTATTATTTTGTGTGTTAAAAAATAAAAAATAAAAAATTATTTTTATTTTTATGTTATTTCTTAACAAGTTATTTTTGTTCATTTCCTTCTAAATTATTTAAATTTGTGAATTCTCCGTAAAATTATTTAAATTTGATTTTCATATGCTCATTTGACAAGTATTATCAACATACATGGTAACATATAATCATTGGTTGTAAGTGAAAATTTTGTAATATTCAGTTCTCTATTTTATTGTAAGCAGCACCTAAAAGTAATGAAGTTTGTGTTCTTATTAAAAAAAACTAGTCAAGCTTGTACTTAGTGACCAGACATCTTTTCTCATCAAGAAGTGATTGTTCGTGTAAAACGATAGAACTTTTTTTTTGGATAAAGTAAGTATTATAACCAAAAGAAAACTATACAAGGAGCAAAGGGGCATACCCTAGGCAACTAGAGAGGACAAGCCCTCCTAGAAGAAAAGCCGAAAGGCTACAAGTAAAGATCAACAGAAGATGTCATCGGGCAAGTGCCACGAAATGTGTAGCCATTTATTGTCATAAGATGGTTTCACCTTACGTAAAAAGCTAGCACGATTCCGAACATCAAAAAACAATATCATATAGAATAGCAGAAACAGGCCGAAGAGGAGCAGGCATTCATGAGTGCGAGCATTCCTCTCCCTCCAAATATGGTAGACTGACGCTGCAAAAAGACAGACGAACCAAGCAGAATCAGAGATAATGGAAGCAACTGTGGCCATCATATCCAAGCCAGAGTCATAAATCACTTTCTCACCCAACGTGTCCACAATCGGGCCTAGAGGATGCCAATAATCAAACCACAATAAAGTCTTCTCACCATTCCCAATCCTAACTCTCATCCGCCGCCGGGACCAAGAACGAAGCTCCAAGATCTTACGCCAACTCCAAGAGCAGTCAGCAGGACAAGGGACCTCCCAAAAAACTTCTCCCCCTTAACAAATAAGAGTGAACCCAATTCGACCAAGAGGAAACCTGGCCAGAACAAAGAAACCAAATGTGCTTAACAATAGCCACTCTATTCCAAGAATCCAAACTCTTAATTCCCAGCCCCCCCTCCTTTAGAGGTAAACAAACTTTGCTCCAAGCCACTCTCGCCCCAGAAGAGGTGAACGCACTACCCTTCCAAAGGAAAGAACGCAGAATCGTCTCCACCTTCCTAACAACAGACTTAGGAAGAATAAATAAGGAAGACCAATAAACTTGAATGGAGAACAAAACAGACTTAATAAGCTGAAGCCGACCCGCATAAGAGAGAAACTTACTACTCCAACTCTTAGCACGCATAACAATACGATCCACAAGAGAAGCACAATCAGAGGCCTGAAGTTTAGTAGAGATCAAAGGGACTCCCAAATACCGCACTGGAAGAACCCATACTTGGAAACCCAAAACATGACGCAGATGGCCTTGAAGGGTAGAAGAGATACCAGAACAGAAGAATTGACTATTAGCTGGATTCGGGATTAAACCTGATAAACCACTGAACTGCCCGAGAAAATCCTTGATCAAGGAAACCGATGATTCATCTGCTTTACAAAAAATCATAAGGTCATCCGCAAAGCAGAGATGAGTAAGACGGTCCTTAGAACACCGCCAGTGGAACTTGAAACCCGGATTAGTAGCCATATTACGAAGAAGACCTGACAGAACTTCCATAGCCAAAACAAAGAGATAAGGAGACATAGGATCACCTTCTCGCAACCCACGACGCCCAGAGAAAAAACCATGCAACTCTCCATTAATAGACACAGAGAACCTAGTAGAAGTCATACACTCCTGAATCCAACCCACCATCCTCTCTGGAATACCAACAATCCGCAAAACCTCAACCAAGAAATCCCAACGAACAGTATCATAAGCTTTCATCAAGTCAATCTTAAGAGCACATCTCGGGGAACTGCCAGTCCGGTGATAATTCCGAACCAATTCCTGACACAAAAGAATATTGTCGCTGATACGCCTTCCCGCAACAAAAGCAGATTGATTATGACTGATCACAGAAGGAAGGATAACCTTGATTCTATTCGCAATAAGCTTAGCAATACACTTGTAAATAGTATTACAACAAGAAATAGGCCTATAATCCTTAACCTGGGAAGGGTTAGGAATCTTAGGAATCAGAGCAATAGATGTAGCATTAACCTGCCTCAAAAGACGCCCAGAGGAAAAGAAGGAGTGAATAGCACAAAGGACATCATTCCCCACAATATTCCAAGACTTCTTAAAGAAACCCGAATTAAACCCATCTGGGCCTGGAGCTTTATTGTCCTTCAACCCGAACAGGACAGCCTTAATCTCCTCATCTGAAACCTCCCTGGAAAGAGCCTCACTCTGCTCAGTAGTCACATGTCTATTAATAGCAGATTGAAGGGCCACCCTATCAAAATCCTGCTGACCATGCTGAGGACCTAAAAGGGTCTCAAAAAAAGAAACAATCTCATCTCTAACCAAAACATCTTCCTCCACACGGGTCCCATCCTCCTTAGTTATAGAAGTAATCTTACTACGACCGTGAAAACTCTTCATAGCGGTAAAGAAGAATTTAGTATTCTGATCCCCAAGGTTAAGCCACTGAACACGAGATTTCTGTCTATTGAAGCCTTCCTCAGCCCGACTCAAATCACCATACAGTAACGAAAGACGAGCTTCTTCAGCTAGCAGAGCAGGGTCACTAGGGTAGTCCTGTAAAGCACTCTGCACTCTGTCCAACTCCTTCCTAATCTCCAAAACTTGACACGGAATCTTAGAGAAATGCTCAACATTAAATTTCTTCAATGCCAACTTAACACTCTTCAGCTTACAACATAAACGGAACATCGAGTACCAAGAACATCAATATCCCACGCCCTAGCCACAACAGAGAGAAAATCAGGATGATCAACCCAGAACTCAAAGAACTTAAAGGGGATTTTCCTCTTAGGGAGCTCTGCAAGCTTAACAACCATAGGAGAATGATCAGAAATCCGGGGAGGAAGAAAGCGGTCAGAAGAACCCAAGAAGAGACACTCCCAAGAAGAATTAACAAGAACACGGTCCAACTTACGCCAAATAGGAGACTGAATCTGCTTATTAAACCAAGTAAACTGACAACCAGAGAACTGAAGATCATCCAACCCAGCCTGACCCAAACAGCAGCCCAAATCGTCTTTCCAAGCCGGCCAAGCCACAGACCCACCATAATGCTCAATCGGAGAGCGGATGGCATTGAAGTCTCCCAAAACAAGCCACGGGGAATCATCAAAAATACTACCACTAGAAGTCAGGTCAGCCCAAAGATCCCGACGCTTCTCGTAGTCACACTCACCATAAACCACCGAAACTACACAATTCCATATCCCAGAAATATGAGTCACACTACAATGAATAACTTGAGCTGAAGAATGAATAATGCTAACATCAATGTCACTAGGGTTCCAACAAACCCAGATACGACCAAACGGGCTAATATCAGAGTGGCAAAAAAACTTCCATGAAGGATTAATCGCACGAGAGATATTCATAAAATTAACCTCCTTAACCTTGGTTTCAACTAAACCACACAACGAGAGCTTCTCATCACAAAGAAACCTCCTAACTTCAGCATGTTTTAATGGGTCATTGAGACCCCGAATGTTCCAACAACCAAAAATCATTAAAACAGAGAAGAATAGAGCCAAACCCAACAAATCAGCGTCGACGACCCCCCCTAGGGGACTGCCGTTTCTGACTCCTCTTACCACCAGAACCCTTTCTAGATTTGTTACCATAAGCCAATTTCTTGAAATCCAGAGAGTCAATACCTTATTAGCCAAACTGTTAACCATGGGAGTAGGCGAATCATAAGCTACAGAAGGCGAGCACTCGGCTAAATCAGATTTAGGAAGATCCTCAACAAGATGTGAAGAAGCAAGGGAACACTCACCTTTCATATTTCCATCTGTCTCCACAGAAACTGTCTCAGAAGAAACCACATGCAAGGAAGGAGCAACCAGAGTCGAATCCAACCCATTAGAAGAACACTCACCCAAAACAAGAGTCCTGTCAGCATACTGAGGCATATCACCACTCGAACTAACAGGAGTGGTCACAGAAGCTCCCTTACCTTTCTTCTTTTTAGTGACCGGGATCCAGGCACCCTCCTGATCCTTAGTAGTGTCAACCATAGCATCTTTATCCATAGACGGAATAGATGGCTTGGGAATTCCGGACTGAGAAGGTTTATTAACCTCCTTACTATGAGCCTTTTTAGGGCAAGAATTCACCGAATGGCCAAAAACTTCACAAGTGGAACATTTCACAGGGACCCATTCGAACTCAACCCTAATAGGTACTCTAGTGCCATTAGGGTTTTGGAAAACAATCTCCTTGATAAGGGGGTTCCGAGCATCAATCTCAACACAAACACGAGCAAAACTGAGCCGTTTCCTGGAAAGGGTAATATGATCAGCATTGGGAGGTCTCCCAACTGCACTAGCTACACAACTAATCCCTTTCGCCGTCCATAAAGTAAAAGGTAGATCAAAGAGTCTATCCAGACCGGAACCTTGAACAAGTCCTCCTTAGTCAAAGATAATCAGGATGCCAAAGTTTGAGAACCAACGGTCTATTAGCCATATGCCAAGGGGCTCCGTCCAACACCACACTAGCCTCTTGAAGGCTCTTAAATCTAAACAAAAAGAAACCATTATCGGAGGTAATAACCTCTAGCAAACCTAGCCTTCCCCATAACTTGTGTGCAATAGAGTTGACAGTTTGAAAGGGAAGTCTTTTTCCCACAAAGTAACCAACTAATGTACTCCGCCAGTACACACTACCTTCTTCAATAACTTCAGCAGGGGGCACACGACAACCTTACCATCAATAATATTTGGTTTGATATAATGTAAAGCGGTTGAAGAACTTGACGAAACAAAAGGATCAACTCCTTTAGGTCCATTCAACGCGAAAGCATAACTCTTAGGGCAACCAGAATAACCCCCCTCTACAACAGCAGGAGCCTCATGCACAGCAACCTGACTCACACCCAAAGCATCACCAGTCACACTTCTACCTGTCCACTGGGCAACATTCTGCCCCAAAACAACACCTTTCACAGTACCTGCATCAACGTAGGTGTATTTGGTCTTAACCTGAGACTTGCATCGCTAATACTTGCGACAATCAGTATACTTTGGTTTTGGTCGTCCGGAGCTTTAACAGGTTCTGTGTACGCCTCTTCTGGGTTTACTGAGAATCATAGTGTATTGGGTGTAATGTCAAGATGGAAGTATCACTTCAGTCATATAGAGATGATGATCACGCAGGATACAAAACTAGTACTCTTAAATGCTGCAGCTATCGGGATAGTATGACTATGTCATGATTATCCGATTACAGAAACTAGTTGCTAGTGATCCGATATATGCTTCGTACGGGGCAGACACAATTCCCGCCCTAGGCCTAGCATGTGACATCCGATACTAGATCGTATTACGCAATATATTGTATACTACGCCTAATACATATTATATATTCCTCGTTGAATATTTCTGGAGAATTGGGTAGGCACTGTGTTTTGCTAGAAGCCAACCATGTCTTGTAAATCGGTGAGAACGTGGTACCAGGTACGCACGTGTTCTGATAGTCCGATGACCGTATTTACTGCCAACATATCCAGGGATCTCTTGGGTTGCTTCCCAAAGATTCACCGATGATATTTGACTCGAACAGAATTAATTTGGGATTAATTAAGAGAGATCAAATTAATTTGGGATTAATTATGGCAAGAATTAATCTGGGATTAATTATGAAAGAGAAAATTAATCTAGGATTAATTGCGTCAAGAATTAATCTGGGATTAATTCATGCAGAAGAGAGAACGCGATTAATTTGGAATTAATCGGTAAAATAAATTTAATAGTTAAATTGAATTTTTCTATTTTATTTATTTATTTGGGCTAAAATAATATATCAGATATATTAATTGAAATTGGATTTCAATACGGAATTAAAATTGGATTTAAATTCAAGCGAACGAATTAATTTGGAATTAATTCATAAGCGACTTTCGTAATAATTTTGCTAGGCATTATTATTTAATTAAATTGGATTTGATTACGTAGCAACGGAAAATTCGTTTAATCGAAATTAAACGAACCGGAGCCCAAAGTGTGTAGTGTAAGCCAACTAGATTTGGAATTAAATGGGTGGGACCCATGACTTACATCAGTTGTCATTAATTGATGGAACTAGTTGGAATAGTAAATGTGGCATTACTTCACACACCTACCACACTTGGGAAGTCAACTTTTGTATTAAGTTTTTGGAAAACCAAAATACATCATTCACTCTCTTTTTCATTGGCTTGACCGAATTCATCACTCTCTCCTCTCCTTGGCCGAATTGGCTTGGCCGAATTATCCTCTCTCTCCCTTGGCTGAATTTGCTTCTCTTGGAGGGCAAGTTTTGCTTCATTTTTATTCTAGCTAGCACTTAAATGAGTCAAAGGAAGGTGATAGGGAAACTCACCCAAGAGTTTGGAACTCAAAAAGAAGGCTTGGAGCTTCTACATCCATGGAAAAGTTGTGAACTTCAACCAACAATGTAAGTATTCCGCAACTTTCTTTGGTAAATTCACACTTGAATCAATATTTAGGATCCTTGGGCAAGTCTTAGAGACACTTTCAATGGTATCAGAGCCACATAAATTTGATTTTAATTTCTAGGGTTTATGGACTTTATTTGGGTATTTTTGCTTGGAGCATGATTTTTCCAAATTGATTGTTTGGTTGTGTTTATATGATGATGAATTGGATTTGTGCATCATTAGATTTGAGAAATTGATTGGATCAAAAAATTTTCCCAAATTTTTTATCATGGCCGAATCTTGACCATAGTATGCTCATGGTGATTTTTTGAAAATTAGACAATTGGATGTGTTATAAGCATGAAATGAATATTGATTGTTGATTTAATTGGATTGAAATCAAAATTGGATATTATTTCTTGCCTTAGCCGCCGTGAGTTTGAAGCATGTTGTTGTATAATTGATTTTGTCCCAAATGTTTTATCATGGCCGAATCTTGACCATAGTATGCTCATGGTGATTTTTTGAAAATTAGACAATTGGATGTGTTATAAGCATGAAATGAATATTGATTGTTGATTAATTGGATTGAAATCAAAATTGGATATGAAGATACCAACCTTTCAAACAGTGAATATGCTCTCAACTGGGCGATTTGCTTCTTCTCCTTCGTGTATCTGGATCCCTTTGGTCTTCTACCAAATTGATTCTCTCCTCTCAGATCTGGGCTTTTACTAAACTTATTTCCCCGTGCCTTTCTCCTCTTGTTACCCTTTGTTTCCTCAGATCTATTTTCTTCCCTTTATTTTCTTAGATCGGTTTTGGTCTTTTACTCCGGTTTTCCCCCCCCCCCTTTTCTCATTTCCTTTCTGATTTCGCCTCTTTTGCTCTCTCTTATTTTCCCCCTCACCGTTTTTTCATTATGCCTCCATCTGGTCTCCCTATCGTGGGGCCGCGCCTCCCTGGCACTGGCCGTAGAGCTGTTAGGGCTACTTCGTTGGCCTCAAATGCTCGCATGTTGTGCTGGGTTCGGTTTGCTCGAAGCCTTCGTCGGATCTCATCATGGCCCTCTCGGCTCATTCCTCAGCGCCGGCGGCATTGACTTTCTCAGAAGGAGTCGTTTCAACTTCTAGCTTGTTATTGGTGATAGTGGGTCGGGTGTTTATCTCCCCATCTGATTCTGTCTCCGCCGTTGCAGGTGTTCCGGGTCAGGTAGGTGATTTTGGTGTTCCTGCTGTTCTGTTCTCTCTTATTTGCCTGAGTTTGGTGTTGCTTCTGTTTCGGCCAGCGAATTTTTGTGCTCCTGACACTAACATTGTGTGTAGATCTGCCGATTGTTTGGGTGAAGGTGGCATTGATGTGTTGAATAATGAGATTTTGGATTTTGACCCTGGTGTTGTTCGTTCCGTTGAGGGTGTTATGGGACATGGAGTTGGTGGTGGCTCTGCTGGATCGCTTGGTGTCTGGTCTCCGAGTGTTACTACTGTGGTATTGTTAATTCAATTTTGGTGGGCAATGTTCTAAGCCAGTAGTGGCTGCTGGCCAAGATGTTGTTGGGAAATCTGGTATTGAGGTGTTGTCATCCTCAGCAGTGGCTGTTTCAGTTGATGCAGAGAATGTGATTTGTGATGCTAAGTGAATGATTTCCTACCAGTTGTGGTTTCAGACTGTGTTATTGCAGGGGGGTCTGTGGGTTGTTTGGAGAATGGTGTTTCTGGTCCTGGTACTGACCGTAAGAAGGTTGGCTGTGCCTGGAGCTAAGGCAGATGTGGGTGTAGTTGGTGTTGGTTCTGATAGGGGTTCTGGTGTTGTAGTTAGCACTGTAGGCAGGTTGGATGCAGTGAGTTTGCTTGGTTCTGTTAATGTAATTGGTGGTGCTGTGAGGCAGATTGATACCCAATTGAATGGTAGAAGAGTGTCCGGTGATGCCTTGGGTGTGCATAAGGAGGTAGTGCCGGCGAATCTGGTAGTAAAAGATGGGGGTTTTCTGGTGGTACTAAGAGTTATGCCACTGCCTTGAATGGTTCTGTGGGAGTTTGACAGTCTTGATTCGACATTTTCTTCCACTGCTCTACATTATGTTAAACCTAATATTATTGATGGTAAGGTTGTTGTATGCCCACCTGCAGAAGTCTTTGAAGAAGGGAGTGTGTACTGGCAGAATACTTTAGTTGGTTATTTTGTGGGAAAACGTCTACCCTTCCAAACTGTCAATTCTATTGCACACAAGTTATGGGGAAAGGATGGGTTTGTTAGAAGTCCTTACGTCCGAGAATGGTTTCTTTTTGTTTAGATTCAATAGCCTTCAAGAGGCTGGTGTGGTGTTGGATGGAGCCCCTTGGCATATGGCTAATAGGCCGTTGGTTTTAAAACTTTGGCATTCTAATTTATCTTTGACTAAGGAGGATTTGTTCAAGGTCCCGGTCTGGCTCAAACTGTTTGACCTTCCTTTTTCTTTATGGACGGCGAAAGGGATTAGCTGTGTGGCAAGTGCAGTTGGAACCTCTCAATGTTGACCATATTACCCAGTCCAGGAAACGTCTCAGCTTGGCTCGTGTTTGTGTTGAGATTGATGCTCGGAGTCCCCTTATCGAGGAGATTGTGTTCCAATACCCTAATGGCATTAGGGTTCCTATTAGGGTTGAGTTTGAATGGGTTCCTGTGAAATGTTCTACTTGTGAAGTTTTTGGGCACTCGGTGAATTCGTGCCCCAGAAAGGCACCTAGTAAGGAGATTAAAAAGTTTTCCTCAGCCTGCCTGCTATTCCTAAGCCACATCCTCCGTCTACGAATAAGGATGCTCCTTTTGATTCTGCTAAGGCTCAGGAGGGGGCTTGGATCCCAGTCACTAAAAATAAGAAAGGTAAGGGTACTTCTTTGAACCATCCTGTTAGTTCGAGTGATGTGGTGCCTCTGATTGCTGAGAGAACTCTTGTTTTGGGTGAGGGTTCTTCTAATGGGTTGAATCCGACTTTGGTTACTCATCTCTGCCTGTGATTTCTTCTGAGACTGCTTCTATGGTGATAGATGGTAATTTGAAAGGGGAAAACTCCATTGACTCTTCACAACTTGGTGAGGATCTTCCTTATACTGAGGTAATTGAGTGCTCGCCGTCTGCAGTTTATGATTCGCCTACTCCGTTGGTTAACAGTTTGGCTATTAAGGCTGTTGACTCCCTGGAATCTAAGAAATTGACTTATGGTAACAAATCCAAAAAGGGTTTCAGGTGGGAAAAGGAGTCAGAAGTGGAAGTCTTCTGGGGGGGGTCGTCGACGTTGATTTGTGGGTTTGGCCTTTTTTCATCTGTTTTAATGATTTTTGTGTTGTGGAATATTAGAGGTCTCAATGACCCTTTAAAACATGCTGAAGTCAGGAGGTTTTTTAGTGAGGAGAAGCTCTCGTTGTGTGGTTTAGTTGAAACCAAGGTTAAGGAGGTCTTTTGAGGCAGGTAAATGCTACTCCACCATTGCTCTGATTCCTAAGATTCCTAATCCTTCCCAGGTTAAGGATTATAGGCCCATTTCTTGCTTGGTGTAACACCATTTACAAGTGCATTGCTAAGCTGATTGCGAACAGAATTAAGGTCATTCTCCCTTCAGTGATCAGTCAGAATCAATCTGCTTTTGTCGAGGGAAGGCGTATTAGCGACAATATTCTCTTATGTCAGGAATTGGTTCGGAATTATCACCGGAATGGCGGTTCCCCGAGGTGTGCTCTTAAGATTGACTTGGATGAAAGCTTATGACACTGTTCGTTGGGATTTTTGGTTGAGGTTCTGAGGACTGTTGGTATTCCTGAGAGGGATGGTGGGTTGGATTCAGGAGTGTATGACTACTACGAGATTCTCTGTTTCTATTAATGGTGAGCTGCATGGATTTTTCTCTGGGGGTCGTCTGGGTGCGACAAGGTGATCCTATGTCTCCTTATCTTTTTGTTTTGGCTATGGAAGTTTTATCAGGCCTTCTTCGTAATATGGCTACTGATCCGGGTTTCCAGTTCCACTGGCGGTGTTCAAAGGACCGTCTTACTCATCTCTGTTTTGCAGATGACCTTATGATTTTTTGTAAAGCAGATGCATCCTCTGTTTCTTTGATCAAGGATTGTATTGGGCAGTTCAGTGGTTTATCAGGTTTAATTCCGAATCCAGCTAAGAGTCATCTCTTCTCTTCTGGCATTTCTCTTTCTATGCAAGACAACTGCGTGATGTGTTGAGATTCCAGGTGGGGACTCTTCCTGTGAGGTATTTGGGGGTTCCTTTGATCTCTACTAAACTTTAGGGCCTCTGACTGTGCTTCTCTTGTGGATCGTATTGTTATGCGTGCTAAAAGTTGGAGTTGTAAGTTTCTCTCTTATGCAGGTCGGCTCCAGCTTATAAAGTCTGTTTTGTTCTCCATTCAAGTTTATTGGTCTTCTTTATTTATTCTTCCTAAGTCAGTGATTAGGAAGGTGGAGACTATCCTTCGTTCTTTCCTTTGGAAGGGTAGTGCGCTTATCCCTACTGGGGCTAGAGTAGCTTGGAGCAAAATTTGTTTACCTCTTAAGGAGGGGGACTGGGTTATAAGAGTCTGGAAGCTTGGAATAGAGCGGCTATTGTCAAGCATATTTGGTTTCTCTGTTCTGGTCAGGTTTTCTTGGTCTACTTGGGTTTACTCTTATTTACTGAAGGGGAGAAGTTTTTGGGAGATCCCACGTCCTTCTGATTGCTCTTGGAGTTGGCGTAAGATTTTGGAGCTTCGTTCTTGGTCCGTCGGCGGATGAGAGTGAGTATTGGGAATGGTGAGTCGACATTATTGTGGTTTGATAATTGGCATCCTGTAGGCCCGATTGAGGACTCATTGGGCGAGAGAGTGATTTATGATTCTGGCTTGGATAGGATGGCGACAGTTGCTTCCATTATCTCTGATTCTGCTTGGCATTGGCCCCCTTCTAGATCTGCTGCTCTTGTTGATTTGGCTCAGACTCACCTTCCGTCTCCTTCTAGTTTGAGGGAGGATGTGCTGGTTTGGGAAGATGATAGTCATGGGAGATTTTCTGTGGATTGTGCCTGGAATGCTTTGAGGTCGAGGAGACCCGAGATGCCTTGGTCCCGAGTTGTCTGGTTCCGGAAATCTATTCCCCGCCATTCTTTTCTTCTTTGGATGTCTATTCAGGGAGGCCTTTGTACTCAGGACAGTCTAATGAAATTTGGTATATCCTCATGCTCGCGGTGTATCCTTTGTGGTTGTTCGAGTGAGGACATCGATCATCTTTTATTTCAGTGCCTCTTTTCATCGA
The DNA here is from genome assembly GCA_019454045.1 of Zanthoxylum bungeanum. Classification (NCBI taxonomy): domain Eukaryota; kingdom Viridiplantae; phylum Streptophyta; class Magnoliopsida; order Sapindales; family Rutaceae; genus Zanthoxylum; species Zanthoxylum bungeanum. The sequence goes on along the minus strand of SKCR01028788.1, from coordinate 14,650 downwards.
GGGTTTGGTCGTCTGTGTTAGCCATGTGTGGTTTAGATTGGAGCTGTCGAGATTGGCGCCAAACTGTTGAGTGGCTTTGTCAGTTCTCTGGTGCCTCTTTATATCATCTTCTGGTTCGTCTGTCCTTTGCAGCGTCAGTTTACCATATATGGAGGGAGAGGAATGCTCGCACTCATGATATGCCTCTTAGGCCAGTTTCTATTCTTCTATATGATATTGTTTTTGATGTTCGGAATCGTGTTAGTTCTTTACGTAAGGTGACTCCATCTTATGACAATAAATGGCTTCACCTTTCGTGGCACTTGCCCGATGACATCTTTAGTTGATCTCTTGTAGCCGTTTGGCTTTCTTCTAGGAGGGCATGTCCTCTCTAGATCCTGGGGGATGCCCCTTTGCTCTTGTATAGTTTTCTTTTGGTTATAATACTTACCTTATCCAAAAAAAGAAATCAAAATTGGATATTATTTCTTGACTTAGCCGTGAGTTTGAAGCATGTTGTTGTATAATTGATTTTGCTTCAATTTGTGTTGGACATGAATTGGAAATGTTGAGCATGATTAGTTGAATTAATTAGTGTTTTGGAAACATTAGATTAATTGATTAATTGTGGCAATTACTTTTAATTGGATTAATATGTAATTTGGAATAATGTATTAATTTAATTATTGTATTTTGGCTAATGGGCTTGGTTGGGCCAAGTTTGGTTTTGGACAATTGTGTTGGATCCAATTGGGCCTAAAACCATTTCCATAAAGTCCAAATATGACTATTGGGCCTTTAATAATTTAATTGGGCCTTTAATAATTTAATTGGGCCTAATGGGCCCAAATTGATTTTTGGCATTGGGTGATTCCTAATTGGGCCTTGGCATTTTGGGTTGGATCCATAATTGTCAAAGCCCATGCCTAAAGAATTAATTGAAAGCCCATTGGACTTTAATTAAATAGCATTGGATGCTAATTGGGCCTTTGAGACCCAATTGGATTGGATTTGGAATCCAAGTCCAAAAGGCACTAAAATAAGTGAAATTGTTTAATTTGGAATTAAACAAGAATTAGTATTGGATACAATTTAAAATTGGATTTAAAATTATAGTCCGATATAATTCAAGAATACTTACTTTGAGTATTTATTCTTAAACGAGTTGGACTCGCGCAAATCAAATCGTTGTGTGAACATTGGATGGTTATTAATCAAAGATTAATTAATTGGATTAGATTGATTGACAACTTGCTTTGTGTGAATACTTGGATGTATTTGTATGAATAATATATATCGGATGGATATTAGAGGGGTGGGGGCAATTTTGGAAATTGTTGTAAATTTGGAATTTATTTAAATTGGACCTACGTGTCCAGCCTTTCACCTTCTTATCTCTTTGTATTTCTCGTCTCACCAATTCCCCTCAATGTAAATGAGGTTTCTTTATGTATTATGTATTTGGGTAGAAGAATGTAAAGTGCTAGCGGGAGAGATGAAAGAGATAGTGATTTGTTCTAGGAACAAATTATATTATATATCCATCCGCATATCATTATTAAATTTTATCGCGCCCTATTATGCTTTTAGAATGCATGTTTAAGGGTATATGATGAGTCCTAATCAAAGATAATAAATTGGTTACCAATTTACGCGAAAAACCTTCACTTTAATATTAAGCGTTTTCCTTCCATTGAGTGGTTCTCTCTCAAGATCCAAGATTGACTTTGATTTGTTGCCCAAAGTCAAGATCACTGTCCATCGCGGATGTGTTTGAACCACGAAAGCTTTGTTATATATCGCATGTCTTGGGCAGTTGTGACTTGTTGGCCAAAGTCAATGTCACTTCTGTACATCGACGTGGATTACGAAGCTTTCCCACTGTCAATGGGTCACGCTTAACTGGAATCATTAAGCTTGTTGAGCCAAAGCCAAAGCTTAGTTGATTCAGAGGAAAAAGGTTAGGAAATATATATTGGATATATATCTTGGACTTCGAGGTCCACCTACCGGATCTAGGAATTGGATGGGATCTAATTGATCTTATAGATCTACCAAGTTAAGTTTCATACAACTTGTTTGCCAAAGTCAAGGTTGTGTGTTATTTAACGAGATCCTAACCCACTAGGTAACTGGGTTTCCAGAGTACTCCACAGAGGGTTAGAGGCTCGCCGAAAAATAGTGGGAGGCCAGTATTAAATTTGTAATTTCGTTTAATACTTGCTAAACACGCTTTTTTATTTTATTTATCGTTGTTATAAATATATTAGTTGGACTAATATTATTTTATTACTTTCTTTGAACAATTAGAATCTACAAGACACTACTCCACTTGTAGTTGGTTATATAGTTGGACTATAGTAACCATTACATTTTGAGTGTACCCGAAATCGTTGATTGGATAGTTGGACTATTGCATTCGAGATGGCTGGAAAGATTAGCATTAGGGACATCGTCATTAGCGATAATGTCTTTAATGGCTCAAATTTTCCAGATTGGGAGATGAACCTCAAGATAGTCCTGGGAGTCGAGAATTTACTCTATGTCATAGGGAAACCTCTCGGGCATGAGCCGGAGTTGATCAAATAGTAGAGCATGAGCTTTGGAAGACTCATCGTGATGATAACTTTAGTGCTCAATCTGTCATGCTTGCCGTAATGACTCATCAGTTTCATCGTTAGAACAAAGGATTGGATCTTTATAGTATGATGTTGAAATTGAAGGATCTTCACATATCTTTCCTTAGATCTCAGAAGTACGAATTGCAAAAGAAGCTCTTTCGCTCGCGTATGTCAGAGGGTACATCTGTCGAGCACTATGTGTCGCAGATGATTGTTGACATCGAACAGCTAAGTTAGATGTGTTAGGGATATGCCCTATACCCAACTTGTGGATGGGCTATATGTACATGTATTTGCAATATTTTCATTAATTAATAAAATGGCAATCTTTATTATACGTGTCTTACATAAATTATATGAATCATCAAACACTGTAATAAAGCCCTTGGAGTAATAAGATGATGGCTTCCACGCCTTATGAGAATCATTACTCTCAAACGTTCCTAGTCATAGTTTTGTGAATAATCTGGGCGTTCACAAAGCGAAGAGACTAGCATGATGATATGATCCGCCCCTAAGTTGGATAGCCGATCTCATAGGCTACTTGATATGATCCAGGATACCCTCTAGAGGGTATCGATGACAGAGTTAAATTGGGCTTATTGTGGGTTAATTTGTATTCAATCTTCAAGTCGAAGACTACTTTCAAACCTAAAGAATGGATTGAAATATATGAGAATGACGCAAGCCCAATATAGAAGCAGTTTTGACGAATCAAGTCGAATCAAGTCCGACACCAAAAATTCGACCAAGACAAGACTTAATGGGCTTGAGACACATAATTTGGCCCTCGTTACATGAAGGCCACGAAATTTAAGAGCTTTTGGTGCAAGGAGACAACTTTAGACATTTTGGGAGAAGTTTTCCACATTTGTTGACTTATTAGGCACCTTTATTAGATTTTTGTGATTTTGTTGTTTTTCCTTTATTGAATTTCTTGGCAAAGTTTTTGATTAAGTTTCAATTACTTTTGACTTTCTTGGAAAGTTGTCTAGGTTGTTAAATGACCATTAAGGGCATAGCTTTTAATTAGCCATAAGTTAGCAATTTATGGTGTTTTGGTCTTTTTCACCATTAGGGTTTCTTTCATTGTACTATTTAAACTCTTTTTTTTGGATAAGGTAAGTATTATAACCAAAGAAAGCTATACAAAGAGCAAAGGGGCATACCCCAGGCACTAGAGAGGACAGGCCCTCCTAGAAAAAAGCCAAAAGGCTACAAAAGAATCAACAAAAGATGTCATCGGGTAAGTGCCACGAAAGGTGAAGCCATTTATTGTCATAAGATGGATTCACCTTTCGTAAGGAGCTAACACGATTCCGAACATCAAAAACAATATCATAAAGAAGAGCAGAAACAGGCCGAAGAGGCATATCATGAGTGCGAGCATTCCTCTCCCTCCAAATATGGTAGACTGACGCTGCAAAAGACAGACGAACCAAAAGATGACATAAAGATGCTCCGGAGAACTGACATACCCACTCAACAGTCTGACACCAATCTCGGCGACTCCAATCTAACCCACACATGGCCAGCACAGACGACCAGACCCTTGAAGAATTGAGGCACTGGAAGAAAAGATGATCAATGTCCTCACTCGAACAACCACAAAGAATACACCGCGAGCAAGCAGAGATGCCAAATCTCATCAGACTGTCCTGAGTACAAAGGCCACCCTGAATAGACATCCAAAGAAGAAAGGAATGACGTGGAATTGCCTTCCGGAACCAAACAACTCGAGACCAATGCATCCGGGGTCTCCTTGACCTCATAGCATTCCAGGCACTATCCACAGAGAATCTTCCGTTTGTATCCTCCTCCCAAACCAGCACATCCTCCCTCAAACTAGAAGGAGACGGAAGATGAGACTGAGCCAAATCAATAAGAGCAGCAGATCTAGATGGGGGCCATTGCCAAGCAGAATCGGAGATAATGGATGCAACTGTAGCCATTCTATCCAAGCCAGAATCATAAATCATTCTCTCGCCCAACGTGTCCACAATCGGGCCAACAGGATGCCAAAAATCAAACCACAATAACGTCTTCTCACCATTCCCAATCCCCACTCTCATCCGCCGACGGGACCAAGAACGAAGCTCCAAGATCTTACGCCAACTCCAAGAGCAATCTGAAGGACAAGGGACCTCCCAAAAACTTCTCCCCCGCAACAAATAAGAGTGAACCCAACTCGACCATGAGGAAACCTGGCCAGAACAAAGAAACCAAATATGTTTAGAGGGGTTTGCTTGGCCTAATCCTCCAAGTGAGTTCCGCGTCATTTGGAATCAGAGCTTAGGGTTCCAATGTCTGAGTTTTTTCTATCTTTACTTTGTGTTTTTGATTTAGTTTTTATTGTGTTTTGAGATGGAAAGAGAATTTGAGACCATGGATAGAAGTTTTCAAAATAATTTGGTCTTCGTCTTTCGTACGAGATGTCGCATCAACTCTAGAGCGTGTAGTATGATCATCAGCAGAAAAATCCTACTAATTTTGCTATTACTACACTAGTGGAAAAGTTGGGATTACCATTAATACCTATGGATAGACCTTACTTGTGGATAAGTGAATTTAGCGAGGTTGAGGTTAGTCATAGAGTTGTGGTTAATTTTGCTATTGGAGAAAAATATATGATGAGGGTAGTGTGTGACGTAGTTCCTATGAGTACTACACATATATCATTGGGCAAGCCTTGGTATAAGTTTAACAAGGTAACTTATGATATGGACAAGAATAGATATAAGGTCAAATATGGTGGGAAAGTCATTACTATCATTCCTTTAACACCACAGCAGACATATGATGATGTGTTGTATTTTCAGAGGAGTACGAGTAGTGAGAGACATGGTAATGTTGATAAAGTATGTTCTGTGGAGCCATCAGAGAACGACATGGGTAATGAAATGGTTGAAAAATTTGTTGTAAAGGAAAGTGTACGACAACGAAATGGAGTAGTGACTAAGGGTTTTATTGAAAGAGAGATCATTAGCGAGGCTAAAATGAGTGAGAATACTTGTGAGGCCATGAGCATTGAGGGAGTAAACACTTGTGAGACCGAGAGTTATGAATGTGTTGTTGTGAGTGGAAATGCTTGTGAGACCGTGAGCATTGAGGGAGTAAACACTTGTGAGGCAGTGTGCTTTGAGGTTGAAAAACATAGTGAAGCTGAGCATCTGTGTGAGGTCTTTGCAAGTAAGGTTGAGATAGTGGCCATGGGTGATGATGAAGCCATGCAAGCGAGTAAAAATGAAGTGGATGTGGTAGTGAAGTTTTTACCTAACACATTCTCTACTATTTTGTTTCTTCATTGCAGGTGCAAGTGGTCAAGTATTTATACTCCAAGATCATCATTCAATTGATTTTGTCATAACTATCTATGATCCGGGTTCGGATTCGAGGACGAATCAATTTCAAGAGAGGGAGAATGATATGATCCAGGATACCCTCCAGAGGGTATCGACGACAGAGTTAAATTGGGCTTATGTGGGTTAATTTGTATTCAATCTTCAAGTCGAAGACTACTTTCAAACCTAAAGAATCGGATTGAAATTGATGAGAATGACGCAAGCCCAATATAGAAGCAGTTTTGACGAATCAAGCCGAATCAAGTCCGACACCAAAAATTCGACCAAGAAAAGACTTAATGGGCTTGAGACACATAATTTAGGCCTCATTACATGAAGGCCACGAAATTTAAGAGCTTTTTTTTTTTTGGATAAAGTAAGTGTATTAACCAAAGAAAACTATACAAGCGCAAAGGGGCATACCCCATAGAACTAGAGAGGACAAGCCCTCCTATAAGAAAATCCGAAAGGCTACAAGCAAAAAAATATCAACAGAAGATGTCATCGGGCAAGTGCCAGGATAGGTGAAGCCATTTATTGTCATAAGATGGATTCACCTTCCGTAAAAAGCTAGCACGATTCCGAACATCAAAAACAATATCACTAAGCAGAACAGAAATAGGCCGAAAAGGCGCATCATGACTACGAGCATTCCTCTCCCTCCAAATATGGTCCACTGATGCAGCAAAAGACAGTCGAACAAGAAGATGACGTAAAGAGGCATCGGAAAACTGACACATCCACTCAACAGTCTGAGGCCAATCTCGGCAACTCCAATCTAACCTACACATAGCCAGCACAGCCGACCAGACCTTCGAAGTGAAGATACACTGGAAGAAAAGATGATCAATATCCTCACTTGAACAACCACAGAGAACACATCGCGAGCAAGTAGAGATACCGAACCTCATCAAACTATCCTGAGTAAAAAGGCCTCCCTGAATAGACGTCCAAAGCAAAAAGGAATGGTGGGGAGTGGCCTTACGGAACCAAACAACTCGAGACCAATGCACCAAGGTTTCCCTTGCCCGCATAGCATTCCAGACACTATCCACTGAAAATCTCCCTCTACTATCATCCTCCCAAACCAGCTCATCCTCCCTCATACTAGAAGGATTCAGAATATGGGTCCGAGCCAAATCAACAAGGGCGGCAGACCTAGAAGGGGGCCATCACCAAGAAGAATCAGAAATAATGGAAGCAACAGTAGCCATCCTATCCAAGCCAGAGTCATAAATCACTCTCATAAATTTAAGAGCTTTTGGTGCAAGGAGACAACTTTAGACATTTTGGGAGAAGTTTTCCACATTTGTTGACTTATTAGGCACCTTTATTGGATTTTTGTGATTTTGTTGTTTTTCCTTTATTGAATTTCTTGGCAAAGTTTTTGATTAAGTTTCTATTACTTTTGACTTTCTTGGAAAGTTGTCTAGGTTGTTAAATGACCATTAAGGGCATAGCTTTTAATTAGCCATAAGTTAGCAATTTATGGTGTTTTGGTCTTTTTCACCATTAGGGTTTCTTTCATTGTACTATTTAAACTCATTTCATCTTAATGAGAAGCTAATCACCAAATTTCGAATTTTCATCTTCATTTTGAAGTCTTGGCTATTGCCTAAATTTCTTAAGGGAGGGATTCCCCTTATCTCATGCAATCGACTTATTAAGGTGTGGCAACCTTAGTGGCGTCTCCGTGCTAGCAGAACACTTCAAGGAATCATCTTAAGGGTTCTCAAAGACAAGTTCTTTGTGGATCTTCTCTGTGGCCTTGGAAGGGTTTTGTTCCTACAAAATCAAATTCGCGGTTCTTGGGGTTCTGTCCGTTGCGAGGGGTTTGCTTGCCCTAATCCTCCAAGTGAGTTCCGCGTCATTTGGAATCAGAGCTTAGGGTTCCAATGTCTGAGTTTTCTATCTTTACTTTGTGTTTTTGATTTAGTTTTTATTGTGTTTTGAGATGGAAAGAGAATTTGAGACCATGGATATAGAGTTTTTCAAAAATAATTTGGTCTTCGTCTTTCGTACGAGATGTCGCATCAACTCTAGAGCGTGTAGTATGATCATCAGCAGAAAAATCCTACTAATTTTGCTAGTACTACACTAGTGGAAAAGTTGGGATTACCATTAATACCTATGGATAGACCTACTTGTGGATAAGTGAATTTGGCGAGGTTGAGGTTAGTCATAGAGTTGTGGTTTAATTTTGCTATTGGAGAAAAATATATTGATGAGGTAGTGTGTGACGTAGTTCCTATGAGTACTACACATATATCATTAGGCAAGCCTTGGTATAAGTTAACAAGGTAACTTATGATATGGACAAGAATAGATATAAGGTCAAATATGGTGGGAAAGTCATTACTATCATTCCTTTAACACCACAGCAGGCACATATGATGATGTGTGTTGTATTTTCAGAGGAGTACGAGTAGTTAGAGACATGGTAATGTTGATAAAGTATGTTCTGTGGAGCCATCAGAGAACGACACATGGGTAATGAAATGGTTGAAAAATTGTTTGTAAAGGAAAGTGTACGACAACGAAATGGAATAGTGACTAAGGGTTTTATTGAAAGAGAGATCATTAGCGAGGCTAAAATGAGTGAGAATACTTGTGAGGCCATGAGCATTGAGGGAGTAAACACTTGTGAGACCGAGAGTTATGAATGTGTTGTTGTGAGTGGAAATGCTGGTGAGACCGTGAGCATTGAGGGAGTAAACACTTGTGAGGCAGTGTGCTTTGAGGTTGAAAAACATAGTGAAGCTGAGCATCTGTGTGAGGTCTTTGCAAGTAAGGTTGAGATAGTGGCCATGGGTGATGATGAAGCCATGCAAGCGAGTAAAAATGAAGTGGATGTGGTAGTGAAGTTTTTACCTAACACATTCTCTACTATTTATGTTTCTTCATTGCAGGTGCAAGTGGTCAAGTATTTATACTCCAAGATCATCATTCAATTGATTTTGTCATAACTATCTATGATCCGGGTTCGGATTCGAGGACGAATCAATTTCAAGAGAGGGAGAATGATATGATCCAGGATACCCTCCAGAGGGTATCGACGACAGAGTTAAATTGGGCTTATTGTGGGTTAATTTGTATTCAATCTTCAAGTCGAAGACTACTTTCAAACCTAAAGAATCGGATTGAAATAGATGAGAATGACGCAAGCCCAATATAGAAGCAGTTTTGACGAATCAAGCCGAATCAAGTCCGACACAAAAAATTCGACCAAGACAAGACTTAATGGGCTTGAGACACATAATTTGGGCCTCGTTACATGAAGGCCACGAAATTTAAGAGCTTTTGGTGCAAGGAAACAACTTTAGACATTTTGGGAGAAGTTTTCCACATTGTTGACTTATTAGGCACCTTTATTGGATTTTTGTGATTGTTGTTTTTCCTTTATTGAATTTCTTGGAAAAGTTTTTGATTAAGTTTCTATTACTTTTGACTTTCTTGGAAAGTTGTCTAGGTTGTTAAATGACCATTAAGAGCATAGCTTTTAATTAGCCATAAGTTAGAATTTATGGTGTTTTGGTCTTTTTCACCATTAGGGTTTCTTTAATTGTACATTTAAACTAATTTCATCTTAATGAGAAGCTAATCACCAAATTTCGAATTTTCATCTTCATTTTGAAGTCTTGGCTATTGCCTAAATTGCTTAAGGGATGGATTCCCCTTATCTCATGCAATTGACTTATCTAAGGCGTGGCAACCTTAGTGGCGTCTCCGTGCTAGCAGAACACTTCAAGGAATCATCTTAAGGGTTCTCAAAGACAAGTTCTTTGTGGGTCTTCTTTGTGGCCTTGGAAGGGTTTTGTTCCTACAAAATCAAATTCTCTGTTCTTGGGGTTATGTCCGTTGCGAGGGGTTTTCTTGGCCTAATCCTCCAAGTGAGTTCCGCTTCACTACTAGCGGAGATCCGTCCTCTTAGTGTATCACATGGATGCATGAGTTGCTCGTGTCCATCGAATTGACCGTCGAAAGTTTTCACATGGAGTGTTTATCCCATGTGTCTGTGAGAACTTTCATGTATCGATTGTATGACTAGTCCTTAGACTTGAGGTCTTTACAATCTTATGTGTGAATCAAATGACTTTGACATTATCCTTCCCCGGTTCAAAAGATCCGGTCATAAGGGTATGATTAGGTCATTTTGTTGAAACACATGAAGTTTGTAAAGATACAACAAAGAATCACCACTCTCTCGGATATTTTTTTTTCTATAAGAGTAGTATTCCAGTTCACGGGTTGATATGTGTGATCAGTGCTTGAGACTTTGGCCGCAGCGGAAGAATCATGTGAGATTCTTGGGTTAGCACGATGAATGACACTATCAACATCATACATTTGACTATATGGGTAGACACTTTCCATACCTTAGGTCAAACAGTGGGGATACAGTGAGGCGAGGGACTGTATCATATGTAAATCACATACGGAATGGGTATATATCTTTCCTTCTCATTTGTGGGCCTTGGCACATTTGCTAGATGTCAACCTTGGTCATTGAAATCGAACGACCATCTGATCGGAGGATAATTTATGTTCGATTAAATTATCACGATTCATTTCATGTCCAACTTGAGGGGAACCTAAAAGGTCACACACAACAAAGTCGAAATCAATGGTTAACAGTGCACAGTACAAATTTAACAACATATGTGATTGCTGTAGGAATCTTTCATAAATGGTTCAGTGTGTTTAATTATTGAACAGATCATTTATGAGGTTCCAAAGTGGCGTAGGGATTGGTGAATGACGATAGGGGCACTTTGGGAATTGGAAAATGAATAAGAAAATAAATAAATAAAAATCTGTTTTTTATTTTATTTTATTTTTTTATTTGTTTTGAATTCCAATTCGACCCAAACTCTTATTAGGGTTTTATAATCTCATTAAACCACTATATTAAGATCCAATGGCTAAGATTTAATTAGCATTTATCCCACATCGGATTCTTAATTAATTTTGTTATCTTTGGAGCACCTATATAAACCCAAAGAATTCTTTACAAATTTTTTACACCAAAACCTTTCATATCTTGGGTTTATATAAGTGAGCAACTCTAAAGTTTAAGAGTAAGCCACTGATTTTGAGGATCCTTAAGTCTAATTGACTAGAGGATTCTCAAGTTAAAATTTTTGAGGTATTTGCCTAGGCTAGCACCAAGGGCAAAATACTCATGCACTCAAGGCGTAGGATTGCCGTTGAGTTTTGGCTTTGGTGTGTGCACCTTTGGAGGCCACACACTTGGGTGGCTCTTTGGAACGTGGAAGAGCTTGCTGAGTTCGAGAAAAACTTGTAGATTGGAGGGAGGACTGGAGGAGTCTTCGGTTCAAGTAAGTATTTTTCTTTCTTTATTTTAATTAGAGTTCTTATGATAGTTAGCATGTTTAGGTTTATGTTCTCTACATGTTTATGAGTTTTTATGCTTAGAATATATAGTAACATGCCTAGGCTTGTAGAATAATCAAAATAAATGGGTCTTGGGCAAAGGGATAGCAGCATCATAATTTTTAATTTTCCGCTGCGCACTCGCGGCCGCTTCCCAACAAACCGGGCATAACCTTCGAGGCCAAGACTTCTATAGATTTGATCTTACAGTCTCTGCCCAAATACTAGGATGGGTTCGTCATGAACTATAACATGATGAACCAAGAAAAGACTCTTGGAGAGTTAATGGAAATGCTGAAAGAAGCAGAGCCAGAGCTTTTGAACGGCAAGAAGCATGAGGCGCATCTTACTTCGACATCCCAGACAACCAAGGCTTGGCCGAAGGCTTCTGGGGGTGTGAAGAAGAAAAAGAGAAAAGGCAAGGCTAAATCATCACAGTCTTATGGGAAGACTAATGACATATCCCAAGACATCTGCCTACATTGTGGCAAACGGGGTCACTGGAAGCGTGACTACTGTGAGTACAAGGCGGAGTTGAAGGAAGTGAAGACAGGCAAGGCTCCGGCTTCAGGTATGTTTGTTATAAACATGTCCACTACTGGTTTTAAAAATTAGATTTTTTATTCTGGATGTGGTACTCACATATGTACTGATGTGCAGGATATGCAAATTAGCAGGATACTGGGTTCAGATGAGATCGACATGCGAGTCGGAAACATGATGAGAGTCGATGTTTTGGCCGTTGGGACCTATGTTTTAAACCTGTCTTTGGGGCATGTAATTACATTAGGTGATTGTTATTTTGTACCTAGTTTGACTAGGAACATCATCTCTGCATCTTGTTTAACCCATTGCGGGTATAGCTTTGTATTCCGGAACACTGGGTGTTTTGTAAATAAAGATAACATTTTGATATGTACAGCAGATGTTAATAATAGTCTTTATATTTTGAATATAAATGAATCTCAAACATATAATATGACAAATAAAAGGGCTCAAATTGAGTAACACGAATGAAACTTATATGTGGCATCGTCGTCTGGGACACATATAACAAGACTCGTTATCCACACTTTCGAAGAGTGGATACTTGGACGGATTTGATCCTAATTCATATGATGTCTGCGAATCTTGTTTATTAGGCAAAGTGCCTAAAACGCCTTTTAGCGGTAAGGTGTACGTGCCACCGAGCTGTTAGCCCTCGTTCATGGTGACGTATGTGAGCCCATGTCTAGCTAGGCTAGAGGTGGTTATGAATACTTCATACCTTTACGGATGTTGCATCGCGTTATGGTTATGTGTATCTTATGAACACAATTCGGAAACTTTTGATAAATTCAAAGAGTTTCGACACGAAATAGAAAAACAGACCGGTAAATTATTAAAATATTGCGGTCGGACCATGGTGGAGAATACTTAAGCAATGAGTTTATCGATTACTTAAAAGAATATGATATTCTTTCAAAGTGGACTCCTCCCAGAACACACTCAACTGAATGGTGTGTCGAACGGAGAAACCGAACTTTGTTGGACATGGTAAGGTCAATGATGAGTCACACTAAGCTATCAATTTCCTTCAGGGGATACGCATTAACAGTACAATACTTATTTTGAATAAGGTTCTGTCAAAGTCTGTTGGATAGACTCCATATGAAATATGGATAGGAAAGAAACCGGGTTTCTCATTCCTGAAGATTTGGGCATGCTGGGCATATGTTAAACGTTTGGATGGTACTAAACTAGAACCCAAATCAGATAAGTGCCTATTGTAATTGGTTATCATAGGGAAACCAAAGGATATTATTTCCACAACCCATAAGAGAACAAAATATTGTTACTCTCCATGCGGTTTTCCTTAGAGGAATTCCTAATGCAGTGGTAAGTGGGAGGAAAGTAGAACTCGATGAAAATCGGAGTGATACTGTTCAGACACCAATCCCCTCTCGAAACACGAACAGTTCATCAGGGATGAGACTGTTCCACAATCTTCTAATACATAAGAACCGCGGTAGGTCGGAGAGAGTTAGAAAACAACCTTAGAGGTATGGGTTTCTGATCTCACCTAATGTAGATATTAATCTTATTGAGGGATATAAACCGACTACGTATGAGGGAGTGATACAAGGTATCGACTCCGTTTTATGGCAAGATGCCATGAAGTCTGAAATGAATTCCATGTATCCCAACCAAGTTTGGACACTGGTTGATGTACCACAAAGCATTGTGCCTATTGGTAGCAAATGAGTCCTCATGGTGAAGACAGACATGGATGGCAACATACAAACGTACAAAGCTAGGCTTGTATTGAAAGGGTATCGTCTTCAACATGGTGTCGATTATAATGAAACTTTTTTACCCGTTGCCATGATTAAATCCATTCGGATAATGCTTGCTAATGTTGCATATTTCGATTATGAAATATGACATATGGACGTCAAAAACGCTTTCCTTAACGGAAACCTTTTGGAGGATGTTTATATACAACAGCCTGGCGGTTTTGACGTGCCAAAACATGCAAACAAGGTTTGCAAGTTAAATCGATCCATTTATGGATTGAAGCAAACATTGTGTTCTTGAAACCAACGTTTTGATGAGATCATAATGGTATATGGTTTCATTCAAAACGATGATGATTCTTATGTGTATAAGAAGGTTAGTGGGACCGCACTGACATTGATTGTCATATACGTTGATGATGTATTGCTTCTTAGTAATGACATTCTCATACTAAAATCGGTGAAAGCTTGGCTTTCATTAAAATTCTCCATGAAATTCTTGGGAGAGGCAACCTTTATTCTAGGAATAATGATCTACTGGGATAGATATAAAAGTTGTTGGCACTATCCGAGAACTCGTACATTGAGAAACATGTGCACGACCTAGTGCCTCATGCATTATTGGGTGTTAGCCGTTGGACCGGGAACAGCTTCGCTCTGCATAGACCCCTCGGAATCCCATTGGTGGTATGACTATGTGTCAATGGGAATCCGAATCAGGGGAGGTGTATGTGGTCTTAACCTGAGACTTGCATCGCTAATACTTGCGACAATCAGTATACTTTGGTTTTGGTCATTCAGAGCTTTAACAGGTTCTGTGTACGCCTCTTCTGGGTTTACTGAGAATCGTAGTACCTCTGTCTTCCACTCAATCGTTACATACCAAAACGATGGTTATCAGATTCCACAAGGGTCTTTTGGGAATACCTGACTCACTTCAGGTTCACTCCCCCACTTTTACTTTGGCCTATCTTAAGCCATTGCACTTCTGTTGGTGTTCCCACTTTAGGGATTCCACACAACCCGTTGCTCATATCCT